>PVJI01003334.1:0-126015 GCA_004026765.1 Micronycteris hirsuta
AAGTCCAGGAAGCTCAGAGAGTCCCAAAGAAGTTGGACCCAAAGAGGAACACACCAAGACACATCATAATTACATTACCCAAGATTAAAGATAAGGAGAGAATCCTAGAAGCAGCAAGAGAAAAGGTGACAGTTACCTACAAAGGAATTCCCATAAGACTGTCAGCTGATTTCTCAAAAGAGACCTTGCAGGCAAGAAGAGGCTGGAGAGAAGTATTCCAAGTCATGAAAGGCAAGGACCTACATCCAAGAATACTCTATCCAGCAAAGCTATCATTTAGAATGGAAGGGCAGATAAAGTGCTTTTCAGATAAGATCAAGTTCAAGAAGTTCATCGTCACCCAGCCTTTATTATATGAAATGTTAAAGGGATTTATATAAGTCATGGAGGGATATCAACAGGGGAGTGGTGGGGGGAGAAGGGGGGAAAGGGGCACAGGATAAGTAGCATAAATGGGAGGTAGAAAACAGACAGGGGGAGGTTAAGAATAGTATAGGAAATGCAGAAGCAAAAGAACTTATGCGTATGACCTACGGACAAAACTAAAGGGAGGGGAAAGGGGGGGTAATGGCTGGAGGGGAAGAAAGGGGGGAAAATGGGACAACTGTAATAGCATAATCAATAAAAATATATATATTAAAAAAATAAAAAAATAAAATTATCTGAGGTGACAGAATTAGCAAAATATTTTATCTTAATCTTTTTACCTTCCTAAATCTCATAAAATAAAATCACACTTCAGGGCCACCCAGGGAAAGGTTGAGGTAAATGTAAAATGCTACAAAAATGTCTGTTCTGAAAAATGGAGCAGGGCGGCGGGCACTAATTAGGGCATAGTCTAGAGCAAAGTCCTATTCTATTTGTCAATTCACTTTAAAAGGAGGAATTCTTTAAGCACCTACAGTTCTCCTTAAAGGAATGTTCTAGTTCCCGGGGTGAATGTGCAGGGAGTGAGGCTTGCACCAGGGTTAGGGCCCACATGCTTAATCGTGAGCAGGCAGAAACATTAGTCAGGAAGCAGGGTCTGAGGGAAAATACAGAGTCATATTCAAGAGGTCACATGGTGATCAAACTAGACAAGCCTAGAGCAATGCAAAGTCAAGGGGCTGGCTCATGGCCAGGAGTAGGGAAAGAAGCCAGGAGAGCGAAGGAAGAAGAGGGAGGAAAGAGGGACTCGAGGTAGGAGAGTTCAGAAAGTTTACTGTGTACAAGAGCAGGTGCTCCAGAAGTTCTCCTGTAGGGTCTGGCCATATGGGCTTGAATGGTCAGCCTGGCTTAAAAGAACAAATAAGGGTAAATGGAATGACTCAAATGAAAATAAGTGCCAGAATGATTCTACTCTTTCTTCTCCACCCCCAACTCTCTCAACTATTCATCTCACTTCTCATACAAAAAAAATACATGGGGGCAAATGATTCCCAAATGTATGCAGACAGGCATCTTATAAACAGATAATTTATTTAAAATGTAATTGCCGACACAGTTCCAAATAAGTTGCAGGGGAAGTTCAAAAAAAAAAAAAAGGAAAAGAAAAGAAAAATCACTTCCAGTTAGGAAAAGAAAGGAAGAAAATACACTAATATTTTTGAGCCCCTAATATGAGGATTCTCACCACAGCCTTCAAGGGTTATTAGCCCCAATCTTTCTCAGAGGAAAAAAAAGACGCAAGAGGTCCACCCCCCAGAATCAGATGCAAGGCCTGATAGGTCTTCAAAGCTTCCTCCTGGATGAATCAGGGAAGTTTCATGCGAGGCAAATGGCATAGGGTCTGAAACTAGCAAGATGGCTAAGAGAACCTGAAAGGGGATCGTCAGAGATGAGTGTTCCAGAAGAAACAAAGTGAGCAAATGGAGAAAGGTAAGAAATGCAAAAGCCGTCAGAAAATGCAGAGTACTGCGTTCTTTGGAAACGGGGGTGGGAGGGTTGCAGCAAGAAGAGCCACGGGAAAAGAGCAGAAGAATGAGTTGTGATCAGAGCCCGGAAATGCTTCCCTGTAAATCCATGTGTCTCCTGTGCTACCTAAATGTCCTACGGCCACTCGAAAGTCCTGTCAAGTAAATCCTTGCAGTCAAATTAAAGTTGGACTAGTTTTCAGGACAAGAATCAAGGCTCCTTAACTTGCCCCAAATCATACACAGGGACTCTCTGGAGTCAGGGAAAGAATTGAAACAAAGGCTCAAGCTGGCAGACATCCAGGGGAGACCTCATTCTTGGGCTTTTATGGCATGTTTTGTTTTCAAAGACTATTTCAGCTTCTGGAATATCACACTTATTTAAATTCTATGATCTATAGTGATGAAACTCCCTGGCTCATCGTTGGGGCTCCCAGGCTGTCACATAAACCGGTGGTTTACTTCTACCGTGTACCTTAGAGAGTCTGCAGACTACTGGAGCTTTTACGTGTGTCCCTGAGAAGGTCACAGCGTTGCCGTCCCTCCGCAGGCTTCCTCTGCAGTCTGTGTCTCTGACCTCTGTGCTCATCTGTTTCCCATGATTCCTCCTGGGCCCCAGGGCAGAGCAGCATAACATAGTACAGCATAATTCACTTTTATTGAGCATCCTTCATGCGAGCTATCACAGGGAGCTAATCAAACGCTGACGGGAAAGGGTCTGCTGCAGGAGAAGATTTAAAGGGAGGAACTGATTTAATGGCTCAGGGGGCAGAAAAGAAATTTCAGATAGATGGGTTAGGAGAAGTGAAAGAACAACCCTCACTGTGGTAAACTGTGAGTAGAGAGAAGTGACTAAGTTTAGGTGGAAAGAACACATACGGGTAGGGCAGCCGCTGGCATTCTGAGAAATTGCCAATACTTTCACAGCCAAAGGTGATTTGGATTTCATTCCAGAATGAAATGAGTCCAAGGAACCATGTAGGTTCCAAGGAACAAAACACCCAACCCAAAATGATTTGAACAGCAAGGAAATGTTTTTATCTCACAGAAGATGTGCAAAGAGGGACTAGCCTGGTTAATTCAGGGGCCCAACAATGTCATCAAAGTCCCAGCCTCTTGCCGTCTTTCTACTCTGGACGCCTCGGTGTTTCAGATATGTCCTCAGAACTGGTATTCCCCAGGCCCCTGGATGGCTGACACAATCCCAGGCATCCCGTCTATATACAGCAATGTCTAGACACAATAGGAAGCAACAAAGAAAGAGACACAGTTTCCCCAGCAGGTGCCCTTTGAAGAGTGTGAGTCCCCTTTCCCAGAAGTCCTCAGCAGAGTTAGCCCTCACGTCTCTTTGGCCAGGATGGGGGCCCACTCCTGTTCAAACCAAACACTAGCGAGAAGAATAGAATCATCATGACTGGTGCAAACCATTCAAGACTCACTTCTAAGTCACAGAAGAGAAGGGTGGACCCCCGAGTCAAGGCTTTGCCCACAAGGAAAAGGAAACAATGGTGACTGAGATGTCCACCCACCGTATCTCATACAAAAGTAATGGGAAATGGGCATTGTGTCTGTTGACCCTGGAGGAATAGGATACTTGCAACACATTATTACCTACACAATTCAGATTAATTGGTTAGAATTTAGGAAGACCACAGTGGGAAAAATTCCTATACCGAGAAGGAAAATAAGAATTTCTAGGTATAAGGGCATAATAGGAGGAGTTGGTAGAGGGAACTGAATTTTGGCCTCATTCTACAGTGAAATTAAACATACTGAAAGATGGGATGTTTGGGATCAAGGATCTCTGCTCTTGGCAGATGAGGTATAGGAAGGGGAAAGTTTAGTTCTGAATTAAAGAAGGCAATGGTAGAGCCGGAGCCTTCTGAGAGCAAGACTCTCCTGTTTCTGGGGGTGAAGCAGCTGTGAAAGGGAGATATGCAAGACTGCATAGCCAAACACCAATCCAGGGACACGCCCACGATTCCTTCTGCAAAGTCCAACTCAAAGTGTTGCGTGAAACCCACGGGAGTAAGGGAAAGACACATTTTTGGTAAGTGTGGAACCAACCTGAACGTTACGGGTTCTGAGCTTCTTGCTGATTCTGAATCTTTGGGGGTTTGAGTTTATTTACTCTGGGCAAAATTCACCTTCCAAGTACCGAGGGGGGAAAACGGTTCCAAAGATGACTGAACACCAACTAACTCTTTAAAAACCATACAAGGATGAGTTAAGTGTAAATGAATCACAAACACACAGATTAAATTTCTCTTAAACTGCACCAGAGTTTAAAGGCCAAGAGAAAAAGCCCTTGAGGCAAAAGACATTTGGGTTTTTGCAGAACCTAAAACATTTTTAATGAGTTTGAATTCATTCAATTAACCTAAGATTCAGCTGAGTTCTTTCTTCCCAGCCTTCAGCCTGTTTATATATATACAGCTGCCATTTTCGATCTGCTTTCACCTTAAAGAGGAGATTACCTTTGTTTTTTCAAAGTTAACTTCTTGTACAAACTGGTAGTTACAAAATAATCACAGGGATAGGGAATATAGTCAACAATATTGTAATAACTATGTACAATAACTAGAATTATCAGGGAGACCACTATGTAAAGTATATAAGTGACTAACCTCTATGCGGTATACCTGAAACTAATGGAAAATAATACTGACCATCAGCTGCAATTCAATTTTTTTTAATTTTTAAAAAATTAACTTCTTGATCCAATATGGTCAAAGATAGCTGAGACAAACATCATGAAAATGACAAAACTATTAATCTAATGGCCTTTATATAAAGTTTTATACTCAATGTTGGGTACAATATTAACAATCCTAAGAGACATGACATAAAAATAAAGCAGTCTCTTCTAAAAACTTTACATTTCAAATGCTGCAGTGAGTCTATATGAATTTCCACAGGAATTCATATGTTGTTCCCTTACCTGTGGAAAGTTATTACTGAATGAGCACTAGGTAGCAGGAACCACAAGGGAGAAATGTGGTAAACAAATGATCCGTTTATTAATCTGTTTACTTCTTGTTCTAGAAGAACATCACTTGGTAATTGGCTCAATGTGTTATGTCACTAAGATGCCTTTCCTCCTTTTTGGAGGAGGTAAATGTTCTGTGTTTTCTTTTGTTTTTCCCTCTCGTCTTTCAGACTCTCAGATATGCCCGCATCCTTCCTTATAAAAGATGCTCAAACACTGAGCAGCAGTGACATCATTGCCTCCTTATTTCTCACTAGACTCCTCTACTTTTGCCTGACTTCCTCAGATAAAACTATATCTGCCCTCTTTTTGACCTCCTCAAAAGAGCATATAACCAAGCCTGGTTAAGTTCTTCTCAATGGTGTGACTTAATCTAGGCGTAGAAGTTAGAATATTTGATTACACATCTTTCAGGCAACTTTCGTGATTATGATTTCTTGAGACTGAACTTGAGGTAAATTTTGCTCTCAAAGTTATTCTCTTTTGGGGCACAGAGTCTAGGAGACAGTGTGTGCTAAACTACAGTTTTGTGATGAGTCTCTCAATAAAACTCAAACAGTAGTTATAACATAGAGGTGTCTGTATATATCTTACTTTGGCTGAACACATTTGATGTCACAGATATTATGTGCTTGCATTTCATGTGACCCCATAAGATAGGTATTATCACTATCTCAGTGTAACAGATGAGGAGTTGGAATTTCAGAGAAATTAAGTAACTTGGCCAAGGTTACATTGGTAGGAAGTGGCAGAGGCAGAATTTGAAGAGGTCTGGAGGAGCCAGGCCTGATCTGTTAACTTGTACTTCTCACTGGGTCCAGTAAAGCTGAGAGGGACTTCTGGAGTTCTTTGGCTGGGATAAGAATGCAAGAGCTAGAATTTTGCTTTGTTAGCCTTAATTTTGTTAAGGGGAAGAAATGACACTTCAGGGGAATTGTTTTTATTTTTTTCTTTTTCAATTAAATTATATTTTCCAAGAATCCCCGATGAAACCAGAGAAAAACAATCTTGCTTCTCCTGTCTCCTTCCAGCAAGTAGCCAGTGTCCCTTCTAAGTCCTGACTAGGGGCAATAGCTTATGTAATTATTATTAGAGTGACCTGTCCTGTTACAGAAAAAACCCAAGGACAAGAGCACTGGCTTCCCCTGCTTCAGAAGATTTCTCTACAGCAGGAGAGACTCACCACATCCAGTGAAAAACAGATCACAGGCCTTGGATTTTCATTTGGACGTGTGTTTGGAGAAACAGAAAAAGAGTATATGACTGATGAAGGAGAAGACAACCAGCCAACCTAGTATCATTGCATTGGGTTGGCCAAAAGATTTGTTTGCTCCTTTTCCGTAAGATGGCTCTGGTAGTGTTTGGTTGTCTTTAACCTCATTTGAAACCATTTTGTTAGATTATATTATGATAGCAGTCATATCAGCTTGCATTTAAACACACACTTATCAAAATTGGTGAATTTTTGTGTAGCCATTTTAATATTGAAGATGGAAGAAAATAAGCAATACTTTTGGCATATTATGCTTTATTATTTCAAGAAAGGTAAAAATGCAACTGAAATGCAAAAAAAAGAAAAACCCATTTGTGCAGTGTATGGAGAAGGTGCTGTGACTGATCAAACATGTAAAAAGTGGTTTGCAAAGTTTTGTGCTGGAGATTTCTCTCTGGATGATGCTCCATGTTTGGGTACACAAGTTGAAGTTGATAGTGAACAAATCGAGACATTAATTGAAAACAATCAATGTTATACCAGGCAGGAGATAGCCGACATACTCAAAATATCGAAATCAAACTTTGAAAATCATTGCAACAGCTTGGTTATGTTAATCACTTTGATATTTGTGTTCCATGTAAGTTAAGCGAAAAAATGTTCTTGACCCTATATCTGCATGCAATTCTCTATTTAAACATAACAAAAATGTTTCATTTTTAAAACAAATTGTGACGGGCAATGAAAAGTGGATGCTTTACCATAATGTGGAATGGAAGAGATCGCGGGGCAAGTGAAATGAACTACCACCAACCACACCAAAGGCCAGTCTTCATCCAAAGAAGGTGATGTTGTGTTTACGGTGGGATTGCAAGGACGTTCTCTATTATGAGCTCCTTCCAGAAAACCAAACAATTAATTCCAACAAGTACTGCTCCCAAACAGACCAACTGAAAGCAGCACTCCACGGTGAAAAGTGTCCGGAAGTAATCAACAGAAAACGCATAATCCTCCATGAGGATAACGCAAGACCACATGTTTCTTTGATTACCAGACAAAAACTGTTACAGCTTGGCTGGGAAGTTTGATTCATCTGCTATATTCCCAAGACATTACACCGTCAGATTTCCATTTATTTCGGTCTTTACAAAATTGTCTTAATGGAGAAAAATTTCAATTTCTTGGAAGACTGCAAAAGGCACCTGGAACAGTTTTTTGCTCAAAAAGATAAAAAATTTTAGGAAGATGGAATTACGAAGACGCCTGAAAGATGGCAGAAGGTGGTGGAACAGAACAGTGAATACATTGTTTGAGAAAGTAATTGGTGAAAATGAAAAATGTGTCCTTTAGTTTTACTTACAAACCGAACGAACCTTTTGGCCAATCCAACGCAAGTCCTGGGAAATTTTCTCTAGGAGCCAAAGCAAAGCATTCATCTCCTCCGTCCGTTTGGTATGAGACTCAAAATAGTCAATGCGTTTCCACTCCTTTACTTAAAGCTACTTCTTTTCCCCTCCCTCCACACCCCCAAGCCCCACCCCAACATAAAACTTTTTTTTCCCCTCAGCCAACAAAGTTTCTGGTCACCACAACAACGAGAAGATTCACAAAGCAAATGACTAATTTGGAATGTGACAAGTATCTCATCTGACTCACAGAGAGAAAAAAGGAAAAGTGGCTGCTGCCAAAATGGAAACAATTTCTGGAAAATTCTTGAAAATATTTCTAAAATCTCAAATTGGGCAAGTGGATATACCCTGAGGAAAAACTTGGAATTTCCCAAAACATAAACAAGGTAAAATTTTTTAAAGTTTTCAAATGGTGGAAATAAAAATGCTGATGCAGCTTTATAAATGAACTGTTTTTTTCCTAATGCTACTTACTGTTAACACTTGAGCTACTGATTAGAAGTCCCTGCCAGGCAGGGAGTAGTGATGGTCCCAGAATTCCCATCTAAACAGGGCTTATGGGAGACACTCTCGACATAAGGGGAGGTTGGGAACTCCAGCACTATCTAGCAGCTTACAGATATCACTCAAATAGTACAGTTATTGTCAGTGGGGTACTAGGAGAGTAAGCTAACAAAGATTATGGTGAAACTAGTTACACCCATACACATCCCTGGCCACAGGAGTCAACACCAATGCTTGTCAACCCAGCGTCCATTCCTCCTTTCCTTCTCCCTGATAGAACCCTGATTTTGATTGCCCACTAATCCTCTACCTTAGCCACGCTCTTTAGGGGAACATGTTCTAGGACCAAACCCAGCTGGTCTATGATAACCCCATGGGCCTTTTAAGGAATGTTCTCAGAGTAAGCAACTCTAGCCAATAAGATGTGAAGAGAAGTCTGCTGGAAGATTCTAGAAAGTATTCCCTCAATCCTAAGCCAGACAAGTCTTGTCTGCGACATACACTGACCTGAGTGGATGTGACTCCTTATAATGCTGTAGTCATTTTGCCTCCAGCCTGACGACACAGTCAACCCAGGGGCTGCTTGATGACAGAGATGGAAAGAACCCGGATTTTTAATAATATTGAGCCTCTGAAGCAACACACCCAAGAGACCACCCTACCTCTGGACTTCATACTGTTTCACATATAATGTGAAAGAAAAAAAAAATCTCCATATTGTTTAAGCCAGTTGGCTTAAGATTGTGGCCAAAAGCAATCCAATGGCTATAGCTGCTCCCACCCCCACCCCACCCCCACCCCTGGACACAGGCGCTGACTTAGAGGAGCTTCATGACAGCCATCCAGAACTCAGATGCCATCGACTCCTGTCTTACCTAAGACCTAAGACCTGCTCACTCGGAAAAGACTACAGAACATTACACTGCATTTACACGAAACACCCATTTGGGTCAAATTTTCCAAAGCTGTTCTCCTGCTGATAGTTTACCAACATCTCTAAGCTGAAATGTTTTTTCATATCTTTTGAGATGTTTATTATTTGTATTCTTCAAATATACTTAAAGTAGAGAAATTTATAGAAGACAAGGGACAGAATGTCAGAATCAGTGAGAGGAGCTGGCTCCTGCATTTAAAGAAAATTGATAGGAGGAATAAGACTAACTGGTGTGATATTTTAAAAATACTGAGTGCTTTTTTTATTTTGTATTTCCATGTACATGACTTCTCCTTAGTAAGCCTAAAGCACCCACCTGCTATTGTGAAGTAGTGTTGTTGTAGCAAGAAAGCAAAGAGTTAATATTCAACTTTTAACTTTTAGAATATCATTCTAAAATATAATAATAGGTTTGTAAGTCAGGTTTCATTAAGAAGGGATTGTTTAAATTAATATTTTATTGTAAAATATTTTAAATATACAGAAGAGATGATGACATTACAAACACCTTCATATCTATATCCACAATAAAAAATTCTTAACATTTTTTCATATTAGCTTTGGATCATTTTTTAACAAAACATAATAGATACCTCCCCAAGCCCATCCCTCTCTGCTCTGACCAGTGGGTCCTTCCCGTGAACGTTTGTATTCTTTTACTGTATATGAATATACCCACACCAATATGTTATCACTTTGTGTTCCTTCAAACATTTCATAAACTGCACTGTAGTGTACATGTCCAATTGAAATCTTTACACTTCTTTAATTCACTTTTATTATTCTTCTGAAATTAATGATAGATTGATAGAGATAGCTATTTACATTCAATATATCAGTTTTAGAGCAGTCTCATTTACTCATTCTCCTATTGAGGAACATTTAGATCATTTTTAGTTTATTGAAAAAAATGCTGCAATAAACATTTTGCCTCCTTCCAAACACATGTGAGGGGTTCCTTTTGATGTTTAGATAGAATCAGATGAAATTGCCAAAACTCAACCATTCCGATCTACAAAATGACAAACTCATATGGCTTGATTTGTGGCATACGTAGAAAATGGAAATGCCAGTTGATAGCATATAAATCTTAAACTCAACCAACAATAGCCAAAGTTTAAGAGATAATTTTATAAAACCATTCTGTAATAAACATTCATATCCTAAATACTCAGTTTACAGAGTTTATTCCTTAGAGAAAACAGGTCTTCTACCTATGAGAGAGAAGGATAAGACAAAGACAAAGACCCCGGAGTTTCCCATGCGGCCCTGTCATCTAGCAAACCCCAGAGACCATGACATGCTGTGCTTCCTGGCAAACCCTCAAGTTTTCACTACTCCCTCAGGCAAAGACTTCATGGGTGACTAAAAAATGGGTACGTTATTCTAGATTCTAGGAGACTTGTTCAATTAAGTGAACTCATCTTTAAGAAGCAGCCCAAGAAGGTATTGGAACTGCAAATTGTCTAAAGTTAAAATAGCAATATTTTTGCTTGTAACAGAGAGGGGAAGGAAAGCAAAAAGATTCTTTTTTTTTTTTAAAGATTTTATTTATTTATTTTCAGAGAAAGGAGAAGGGAGGGAGAAAGAGCAATGTAAGGTTGCCTCTCACATGGCCCTCATTGGGGACCTGGCCCACAACCCAGGAATGTGCCCCGACTGGGAATCGAACCGGGACCCTCTGGTTCCCAGCCCGCGCTCAATCCACTGAGCTACACCAGCCAGGTGCAAAAAGATTCTTTTTTAAGTGGCTGTATTGGGATGACATTGGTTAACAAAACTATACAGATTTCAGATATATGATTCCGCAACACATCATCTGTATATTGTATTGTGTGTTCACCACCCCAAGTCACGTCTCCTTCCATCACCATTTATCTCCCCTGTACCCTCTTCTACCCACCCCTTCCCCTCTGGCAGTCACCATATCACCATACTGTTGTCTGGGTCTATGAGATATTGGAGTTGTTTCTTTTGTTTGTTTTTTTACTTAATCTCTTTACCTTTTTCACCAAGCCCTACAACCCACCCCCTCTGACAACTGTCGTTCTGTTCTCTGTCTATGAGTCTGTTTCTATTTTGTTAGTTGATTTTGTTCATTAGATTCCACACGTGAGAGAAATTCTATGGTACTTGTCTTTCTCCGACTGGCTTATTTCACTTAGCATAGTACTCTCCAGGTCCGTCCATGTTGTCACAAATGGTAGGATTTCCTTCCTTTGTTTTTTTTTTTTTCCTGTTTATTGATTTATTGTGGTGACACTGGTTAACAAAATTTTACAGGTTTCTGGTGCACAATTCTACAACACATCATTTGTACATTGTATTGGGTGTTCACCACCCAAGTCAAGTCCGAGTTCATCACCATCTATCCCCTCATACCCTCCTCCACCTCCCTCTGCCCCCTTCCACTGGCAATCACCACACTGTTGTTCAGGTCCATAAGGGTTTTTTTTTTCCTCTCTCTTTTTTCTCTCTCTCTTTTGTTTCTCAATCCTTCCACTCACCCATACCCAGTGCCCCTCCAACCCTGAAAGCTGTCAGCCTGTTCCGTATCTACAAGTCTGTCACTATTTTGCTTGTTAGTTCATTCCTTCTTCTTTATGGTCAAGTAGTATTCCATTGTGTAAATGTACCATAGCTGTTTTACCCACTCATCTACTGATGGACACTTGGGCTACTTCCAAACCTTGCTGATTATAAATAACACTGCAATGAACATAGGGAAGCATAATTCTTTCAAATTAGTGTTTCACATTTCTTCAGATAAATTCCCAGAAGTAGAATTGCTGTGTCATGAATCTTTACCTCATTGTGTGTTCTTGCCTCTTTTGTCAAATATTAATTGACCATAAAGGCATGGGTTTATTTTCAGGTTTTCTATTCTATTCCATTGATCTGTTACCAAGCAGACCAGGGCCCATTCATGTGGCACCTTGGTGTATGACCCAACAATTAATGCTGGTAGAAACAGGTCTTTATTTACAACATTCCAACCTTGGGAGAACTTAGAGCACCTCAGCTCAGAGCCCTCCTCCCCAACGAGACCCAGCACTTCCCATGCTTCCCACCAGGCTACAAGCCAAAAACATCCCCAAAGGTTCCCCAATGTCCTTATCTGTGCAGGATCTGGAATACATTGTCATCAGCCTCCATGTAATAGTCCAAAAAAGTAGGTGCCATGTTATTCTGGATTATGGTGATACTCAGGAAAGGCACAGGTCTAAAAGTCCAGGTAAATTGCAGGTGCAGCAAAACAGGATCTTGCGAGGAAGTCCTTTGCCACTCCAGAGTCGGCTAGAGCAGGCAGATCACAGCAGCAGCATCTCCTTTCTTATTTGTCCAGGCCGCACGGCCTCCTTCCTCACTAGAAACTACATAGCTGCTTGCTTACTTCTCCCTTCTCCCTGCTCTCTTTCAACTGCATGGTCAACCCCTCAATGGCTGCCTACACTCCGTTTAAATTCTGACTCTAAGCTGCCAGCCTCTCACACAGGCACTGTAAGCTCCCCATTTCTGACTCCTCCCACAATGAGCTACCTCACGAATCAAAGTCACGCCCATCTCCCTTGCCCCAGGTGCAAGCATAGCTTTTTAACCCAAATTGTCATAGTAATACAAAGTAACTCTTAATGGCTGTCCTCTGCTTCTCCATCCCTCAAGCCAAGGCTTCAGCAGCTTTTTTCTCCGAACCCTGCTCTACACCCCATTACAGATCTACGTACCTGCTTGTTTTTATGCCAGTACCATGCTGTTTTGATTACTATGGCCTTGTAGTATAGTGTGTTATCCGGTAGCATGATTCCTCCAACTTTGACCTTTCTCAAGATTGCTGTGGCTATTGGGGGTCTTTTGTGGTTCCCTAAATTTTTTGAATATTTGTCTAGTTCTGTGAGCACAAGGAATAAAAGTTTGTGTCTTAACACAGGATAAGATGAGCTGATATTTGCTTTCTCAAGCATACATGTTATTCCTATGGATGATTCAGCAATTGTGCTCTGGAGGTCCTCACTGAAAATCATTGTGAAACTTCCATAATATGCACCACCCACCTGTAAACACCATTGATAGTGCTTGCAGCTTACCACATCATTAAAATGCCAAGATTAAGTTATCAAATATGATATCTGGATGCTAGAAATTCATTTTTAATGATTAGAAATGCACGGACTACCTCCTGCCAACAAATATTGCCCAATAAACACAAGTACAAGATTAGATCCTTGTGAAATTCTTTAAACATTTTACTTAGGTCAGGAGTCCTAGACCTAATTCCTTAGATATTTTTTTTTTGGATGATTGACATCTGAAAATTTTCTTTATGGCCTCACTAACTTAAATTTTATCTTCCTTGTATAAATAAATTATGAGATTACTATATCTGTATTTTGTGATAGTAACAGCCTCAATATATCAATGGCTTACAACAACTATATCTATCTTGCTCATGTCTCATAAAGGCTGTGGGTTGGCTGTAGTTCTGGTCTCTGCTGAACTCCACGCCTACTCATCTCCATTGGCCAGAATATGTCATATGATCAAGCTCAAAGTCATGAATCAGGCCATATAGCAGAGGCAGGGGCAAATCACACACCACTGGAAGAGTAATGTAGAATTCTATTACAGCAAGGGAGTGAATTGTAGTGGACAATAATCGAGTAGAACATAAAGTTTCACGAAGTTCCTTTGTTTGGTAGATGATAGAAAAGGAAAAATACAATATAAATTGATGCTCATTATCAAGAAATCGTACTTTGAAGTCACATCAAATCTGACACATTCAGTGTAGTAAATATACAGAACCCTAAGGAGGAAGTCAGGGGTTGCTGAAAGTTTTTTTTTTCCCATTCTCCTAGTTGAATCACTATTTGCTTTTCCAACTGAAGAATATGACCAACAGATAATGAACTTGCTCTTTAATAACATAAAGTCTATGTTGCTTCCCTTGTTCAAATGTTTTTCCATGTTCTCCTCTGGACTTGTCTTCGCAGTCTGTTTTCCCTGAACAGTATCACTGGGGGGAAAGAGTTCCTTCTTGGAGGCTGGATTTGGGTACTTGAAGTGCTCATTTGGTAACAAGTCTTCCAAATCAGGTGAATGAATGGTCGAGGTGAGTAACAGAGTTGGGAATGGGCAAAAGCAAAGCGCCACCTAAAGCAATGAGCAGACTTCTTGAGTAGCTTTGCATATTGGTTCTGAAGGTAATTTCAAATGAGCGTTTTCAAGAATATTTTCTGCAGTGGGTGCATCATTAGAATAAATGCATCATCTCTTAACGTGATACTTTAAAAAGTAAAACTCACTTGTTAACGCAAGTTCTGATTTTTTTGTTGTTGTGTTTTGCCTTTTAAATTCTCATGTTCTGGTCTTCCCCACATGTACTTCATAGTAGTGATTTATGTAAACATATGTAGTGTTTGCTTCCATTTTCCTCAGAAAGCCACAACAGGTTATACAAACTGCCAACAAGTATTCTGAGAGCCTGAGATGATTGCTTTATTATGCTCATTTCCTTGGGGATGACAAAGTCAGTTCTAGTCCTTGACCAGCTTCATAAATTGGCACGTTAGACATCATCTATGAGTCCACACAGGTACTTTAAGTTGCTAGAAATGCCCGAGGTGGCAAATTAAACTTACCCTTATGACAACAAATCTAAGGTACATGATGCATTGTGAGCCTCTGACAAAACAAATACTGTTCAATTACAGTTATATGTAAATCCGACTATTTCTTTCTCTCCAAGGTCATACCCAAGTCTTGGAAATTTCATGTAGGAATGAATAAACTTTAGAGAGAGTGTGCCTCAAGCTCATAGCAGTGCACTGTAACTCACTGATTTTTATTCTGAAAATCAATGAGAGATTTTCAAGCTCTCATTGTGTGAAAGGATATTTAAGAACCCGATAAGGACAGCAGCGGCGGCCCCTGGATTATGGTGCTGGGGACCCTTAATAGGATAGACCATCCAGAAATCTCTGTCCTACTGGGGCACAGCTGGAACTAAACCCCACTCTACCTAGCCTGAACTTTAAATCTGCTAGCTTATCTATCTCAGTGTTACTTCCCTTTTCTTCCCTTTCTGGCAGGGGTGGAGGATAGAGTGGTAAAAATGGAAAAATAGGGGAACTCGTGGTGGGAATCAATTGCCTGAAAGCATTAACACCAGAGTAAACTTCAGACCAGTATGGGCAACAGAATTACCTCCAAGTCACTCTTTGTAAATTTGAAATCTTCTTGTACAGCCGTTAAAAGTAGTATCCCTTGCACCATCTAGCCGTCTCAGGCAGTTCAGTTCTTGAAATTTTTGAAATATAGAGATGTTCTCTATTTCAGTGTGTTCACATTTAAAGACGTGCAGAAAGGAAAAATCTTCGCTGGCTGCTTTGACAGAACTCAGAAGTGAACCACGCGGCAGCGTTCCTTTCTCCTGAGCGCTGAAATCCGTGGTAAAGCACCAGCTCGCGCGTTCCCAAAGAGATTTGCTTTCAAAGATCAGTATAGGAGAGGCTGATTGGGTCTCCTGAGATGGATCTCATCCTCTGACAACTCACCGAGCCCCCGCTGTATCTCGCTCTTCGTGTCTAATTACCTGCGTGATACCCGAGCCTTTCTCCCGAAGCCCAGCTCCGGGTGCGCAAACTCTCCCCCGAGGCGCGGCAGACGCGCAGCTGGGGGGCTGGCTTGGGCAGGGAGCGGCCCCTCATCTGCCTCTGCAAATCCACATTTTAGGGCCTTGTAGTCATTTCCTTGCTAGTGCGAGGAAAGTTTTTTTTTTTTTTTACCTTTTTTTAAAACTTTTTTTGTAAAAGGAGGCCAGAAGAGAACACCCTCCTCTTACTTCCTAATATATTATGTCCTCCCCTGCCGAGCCCGGGACTTAGTCTGGATTTGGTAACTGAAGTAATATAAATGTTAGCTAAGAAGTATTCCCGCAATGTGGTTCCAATTTAGGTCTGTTTTGAAGTCTAAAGGCCCAATATGTCTCGTAGATTCTTCGCTGGACATTAGCGCTAATGTAATTTGCGGAGGAGCGCAGGCCGCGCTCTAGAAGGCGGCCCCGCCTCTGAGGATCGGGTGCTTTCCCAGCGCTGGGGGGACTCGTGCATGCGCTCCCGGTAGTTCCCCCACCGCGTTTGATGCTGGGGGCTTTGCTCAGGAAATTGCCAGGGTTTGCAGATAAATGGAGCAAGGTAAGTGCTGCACCCTGTCGCCACCCTCTCTGCTCTCCCGGCTCTGGAAGGAGGCAGCCCAGGCTGGACGCAGCCTTTCTCTGCAAGCTGTTTGCACTTTACTTCAATAACATCTCTCTCCGAACGCTGGCTTGATTTGCGAAGACACGCGTGCATTTTCGGAGTTGGGCTGACGCACCCCCGCCCGGCGCCCGCCCCCCACCCGCAGCCCAGCACCGCACTCACACCCCTCCCGAGCCCCCGGCTGCATCCGGGTAATGAGCATCCCCCTGGAACCGCCTGCCCTTTATCTTGCTGGGGGGACCCGCACCTTTTGAACTGCCATCTGTAGATTGTGTTGGTGCACTGACTTGTTAACTGTGCCATGCTGTGAAGGAAATGGCATGATTTAGATCAAGTGCTCAGGACGGCTGTTCATAAGAAACACTTGAGCCAAGCTGTTGCTGCTCAGAAAGTGCCCTGGGGAGAGGGGTTCCGTTTCGGGTCACGGTCCTGCCTTGTATGAGGGCAGGCGCAAAGCGCAGCAACCCCCGGCTTCGCCGGGGCTGGAGGGAAACGTTATGAAACCATAGAAGCGAGGCTGCCAAATTAACTTCTCACCCTTTCAATCACACTCCAGAGGATAAAAGCCTAACATTTCTGCCTCAGAAACAGGCTCGGTTTACACCAAACAAGTTATTTCTCTAATTTATCAGCCTGGCGAGTTATCCTTCTAATTACTAAAAATCTCCGCTGTTTATGAAGCCGCTTCCATAGGTGTACAATGAACAGGGAGCTAGACGTGGGTGTTGGAAAGTCCGGGGGACTGGACTTCCTCAAGACTGCTTATCAAAATAACTGAAAACAAAAAGTTTTATGGCTTCAATTGTTTTGTGTCCGTGAATGTGGTTTTGCCTGTTCCAAGGGGCAAAAATGAAATTGAGGAACTACTAGTTCAGGTAAGCCCCGATCATTAAATCTTTACTTCTAAATTGTAAGTTTGTGTAAGTAAAATTTAATTAGGGAGACCAAAGTAAAACTGAGACAGAGCAACAGAGGAGGAGAACCCTTCAGCTTAATTCATCAACTCCCTGGCTAATACCAAGGGCACTGATTTGTCCATTATATGGAAATAGATGATTAGGGTCATTCTCTAAGACAAATTTACTTTTCTGCACACTCTAAATCTGTTTAGTCACTTTAAAGGTGTCAATTATTGGAACAGGCTAAGACTATGAATTTCTTAGTAATAGCTTTAATAACATTTTGAAATGAAAAGCAGATACCTTGAAGTCAGCCTGCTTTGAAAAGACATATGAGCAGCTCTGGTTTTAATTTGTGTAGCATTCTACATCTGGAATCCCTTATAATTAAAACTAAAAACTGAACTACTACTTCCACCTGTCAAATGATGAAAAGATGAATGCACTAATAAGTTACTAAATAGCCCAACATGATAGAGTTTACATTCTCGTTCTATACAGTAAAACAGAATCTTGGACAGGAGGCTAAAGGTCGTGGGTCATTACTAATAACACGCTTTCAGTATTAACCTGAATGTCCTGCCGCAACTACCGACGGGGCCTTTTTTCCATTAGGAGTTCATTTTTACAAGTCTTTGTCTTAAAAGCAAATATAGATTTCAGAAAGAATATTCGAAACACAAAAACTGAGATGGACTTCTCATACCGTATTTCAGGGTTTCCTCGTTCCCGAAACCCTTCCAGTGCCATCATATAATCACTGCATACAGTTGTCAAGAAGTCCAGCATTTACGAATATGTCTCGAGCACCCACAGGGCGCATGGCTTAGTGCTCGGCACTCAGGATCCAGTGCTGAGCAAGATAAATCTTTGAAGGTAACTTACAATTGGGAAACTTGCAGTTATTTCTTCAGAATGACAAAAACCGTGTTTTTGCTTAGATTGTGATCAGAAAAGGCAGTTTTCCAAAGCATTTGCTGTCACTCCAATTAAAACAACAATGCTCGTTAAAATGCCCTCAGACTGTCACTGGTGATCGGAAGGTTAATTATTTAAAAATGTAAATCCTGACTTGTAATCCCTATTGAAGCCTTTGTAACAACTCCCCCTGCAGAGGTCGAGCTGTGTGGGCGGCCCCTAAAGGCTCATTTTTCTTATTACACAGTCTTGCTTCTCTGTCATGAAATAAAAATGGGAATATCACATTTTGAAAAGAGTCTCGGTTCTCCTAGGGAAAACAAAACAAAACAACGAAGAGTTTCGCCAGCAGTTAAAGCGGCCTTTCACAGACTCAGGTGTGTTTTCACGGAGGTTGTCCTGATTATCACTTTCAGCATAGTCATTGCTATTGGCACCAAACAGAAAGAAGGCCAGGCCTGGAGGCAGCCATGATGACAGTGAACAGAGTTTTCCCTCTGGGAAAGTGCGCTCAGGAAGGAAGAGAATTCCAGCCTATTTTCACTCTTTTGGGCCATTAAATTACTGCTTAGTATCCCTTTCTATACATGGCTACTTTCCATTAGAGAAAAAGTAGGATTTGACTGCCATGCCATTTTTTTTAGGCAAAAGTCACAACTGGCCAGCCAAGGCCTCCGTCCAGCCTGAAGACATGCCCATGTGGCCCGCACGGTGTTCTGAAAATCAGGAAAGTCATAGCAGCAGTACTCACAATAGTCCAAAGTCGGAAGCAACCCAAGTGTCCACAGACAGATGACTGGATAAACAAAGTGTGGTATATACAAAGGTCTGTCCCGAAGGTGTTCAGCCATGTAATATGAAAAATGGAGACATTTATTAAAGAAGATACAAGAAACACTGTACACAGGACAATGACACTTCTGTTCCCTTCAAAGTAGGCACCTTGGGACTTGACACAGTTTGCCCAATCTCCATAAACTGCCCTGTCATATTTTCCTGAATCTCAGTGACATTCTGAAAGGGGTCGCTTCCCTTTCAAAGGTGATTTTAGTTTTGAGTAAAGGCAGATGTCACAGGGCACTAGATCTAGGCTGTAGGGGGGATGAGTCACTTGGGTGATTTGATGTTTCACAAAAAACTCTGCACGAGATGTGATGCATGAGTGGGTGCAGTTATCGTGATGAAGCTGCCAATCACCAGTTCCCCATAGCTGCAGCCTTCTGAATCATCCAAATAGCTTCTGTGGAGAAATGTTCAAGTTTAACACAAAATTGGATGTAGATTCATTGCTCTACTCATGCAATCATTTCTAACGCGACCCCCACACAGTGCACATGCTCACTCAACAGCGTCTACCACCCCCACTGAGGAGTACAGTGAAGCCACCGCTGTTCACACATGCGCATTCCAGTCCCCTCTCCTTGGCTGCCAGGTTACTTGGGTGTCGCAGAAACCATCCTCGTTATATTCACAATGGTTGGACTTTTTCCGGACAGCCTCGTACATACAATGGAATATTGTGCAGCCTTAAAAAGGAAGGAAATTCTGACACATCTACAACATGGATGAACTTTGAGTACAGTATGCCAAGTGAAATAAGCCAGTCACGAAAGAACAAATACTGTAGGAATCCACCTACGTGAGGTTCCTGAATAGAAAATCATAAAGACAGAAAGTAGAATAGTGGTTACCAAGGGCTAGGGGAGAACACAATTGGGGGTTATTATATAATGAATGCAAAGTTACCATTTGGGAAGTCCTGGAAATGGTTTCACAACAATGTGGATGTACTTGATGCCACTGAATATACACTTAAAAATGGCTGAAATGGTATATTTTGTTTTGTATATTTTGCCATGATTTTAAAAAAGATCAAGAGATATTACATTACAATAGAAATTTCCAATGTATCTGGAAACAAAGATACCTAAGTAACTTTTAACATCTACCAGCACACCTGAATGATAATAGAGATTGAAAGTGAGCAGCCCCTGCACCTTGAAACGTGTGCTCCCAGTCCCAGGGTCCCCACTCCTCCCTCTGGTCTTATACCCGTTCCATTCTACCCACACGGGCTCCCGGCCAGGCCCCTGCAGCCTCCTTCTGCTCTCAGGGGCCCTGTGAAGAGCTCCCGCATATACATACACCTTTCAAAGACCTGTGTAGAATCAGATTTTACCCTGCATGTTTGAAACATAACTGAGACGTCCCTCTCCTGCCAAATGAACCCTTGACACCCTCCCCTGTCTACCCACCCGGGGGAGAGGTCAGTGGATGTCACACCCTGGAGGCCGACCAGGTAGGCTTCCTTACTTGACAGTTGGAAAGAGGGTCATAGATAGAGACTTACAAAAGAATGAGAAGCACTTTTCAGGATCAGAAGTTGTTTCATACTACCCATCTCTCTGATACTGACTTTTTATATATATTTATTGCAGATTTTAGCTCTGAGTCAAGGAGCAATCAATTTAAGAATCTTTGTTGAAGTCCGGATCATCCTCAAATTGTGAACTTTCCTTCTATGCCATTGACTGTCTGAGGGTTTTTTCCTCTTAAATGCTACTGTCAAACAAGCATTTTAAAACATTTATCAAAAGCCAATGGCTGCAAACTTCAATCTGTACATTCCATATAAAGTAAACCCTAGTCTAGTGCTGATGCATAAATGATGTGTTGGTTTAATCTATTTTTCACAGGGGGTGTCTGAGAGTAGGAAAATTAAAAACAGGTAGAATAGACTATTATTACTGTCCCATAGTGTGCGTTTTTACATGAGGTCTGGATTAAGATAACATCTGGTCTATATTTCTTGAACTATTTCCCTTTTATCACAAGAAAAATCGGCAACCCATCTCGCAACTGCTCTTAATTTAGATCTAAATATCACTGATGAAACATTGTACAACATGCTGTTATCTATTAAAATGATTTCCCTGAAGGAACAGTTGATACTTTTATATATTCCAGCAAAGCTAATCATGCCAGGCCTCCTTAGTAGGACTTACCTTATAATCATATGTTCAAATGTTCCACCTAAATCATTGCTTTGGCACCAAATGAGTCTTATCCTGAGATTGATTTCACTACTTTGTTAAATACAGTGCCCAGGTCTGAGGATCACAAACGACAGAGAGCTCTTTCCGAGCACAGAATTTCACTCCGGAGCCGACAAGCCATTGTTCCCCGGCCCCCTGCACTGCAGGCTTTCCAGAGCCCCTCGGAGGGGAAGGCACTCGGCTGTTCTCAGCACTTTTCAAAGTTCAAGTGCCATACAATGTAGCATATTGATTTCACAGAATAAAAACTTTTTTCTTTTTCCCCCCCAGAATTGTATAACTTATTTCCACAGATAATAAATCAGAAAAGTATTTTCTCTAAAACTATTTTGCATACCTGTGGTGCACATTCATTTCATTCATTTTAAACTGCGGCAAGACGCAGAGTCACAGAAGGTAAATCTGCACATGAACCAGTTGCATGGGAAATTAGTTTTTCCAACTCCCACCTTTAATTTGGTAAAATCATGTGTTCTGATTTTTCTTTAAAATACAGAAACCAAAACATACAAAAATTACGGGGGTTTAAAGCCTCAGCTAGGAATAATTCTTGAATAGCTGTGAAAATATAAGAATGTTCACAGTAGTAGAAAATGAAATTAGGAATGTATTACACACAAATTATTGAAAAAAATTAAAACAACAAAAATGTTTATAAGCAGGGGATTGATTAAATGAATTATGTTACATGCATAATATGGAATATTTTACAGCCATTGCATATGGACACAGAACAGAATATTTGTGTGCACTTAAGGATATATTAAGAACAATATAAATAGATTGCATCACTTTTTGTTGTCATTTAAAAAAATAGATATATATGTTGTTGTGTACAGGGAAAGGCAAAAGTAGGTTTACAGTTGTAACACAAATAAATAACACAATAATTAATACATGATAGTACAAGAGTACACTCTGTGTTTTGTGGACTCACAACTGTAAACCTACTTTTGCCCACCCCTGTATATAGAAGAGGTCTGGAAAAATTCACATCGAACTGTTTTCAGCGATTAACCATGACAAACAAGGACGGAGGAGAGCAATTTACTTCATAAACCCCTGTGGGTTTTCTAGCTCTTCTTAATACATATCTATATTATTTTCTAAATTAAAAAAGTAAAAATACGTTGAAGGAAAAAAAGCAAACAGGACAGAGATCAATTAGCCGTTTCTGTACAGGAATGAAGCGTAAGGAGGGAGGTGGCTGGTAGGAGGGGGGGCGGGGGGCGGGTCACGGTGCCTGCAGGACAGAGCACAAGGAATGCGATGGACGGGCATCCTGTCATCTTGTATTTTTTGGAGGGAATTCTGAGAATAAAAAGCCTTTGGAAGTTATCAGCGGTCAGGCTGGAGCCATTCATTTTTCACCTGCCTGTGTTTGTTGTCTGGCAGCCAGTCAAGGGTGCTATTAGCAGAATTAAGATCCAGAAGAAAAGATTATCCCGTAGAAGGCAAGATAAGGGGCTGGAAAGTGTGGCTGGTTATCAATATCACAATACCAAACAGGTCAGAAAGGATTCCGTATAGGTTTCACTGGAGGCAGGTAATCTCTGCAAAAATAATGGAGTGACTGTTCCTCTGAAACACTTCAGCCCTGCAACGCGCTGCGGTGCGTTTAAGATAAAGTGGCAGTTTTACCGAAAGTCAGCCCCGCGACTGCATTAGGCTGGAGAGTGGATAATAAAACACGGCAACAACGTCCTTTTATTCTCCCTTATTCAGGAGCCCCAGGTAATGAAACCACCTTCCATCTCTCTCCAGGATCATTTTTAATATTTTGAATGGTACACGTTCATTCATTCTTCTTTTCTTCTCAGGGAGGAAAGATCTAAATGGAATTCCATAGCACAATTTGGTAGAAGAAACGGGAGGAGTGATTGTAACATTATTTAAGTATTTAATTGTCAGGAGAGTTTTTTTTTTAAAGAGTTTACTTATTTATTTTTAGAGAGGGAAAGGAAGAGAGAAAGTGGGAGAGAAACATGGATATATGAGTCAGTTGCCTCTCGCACGCCCCCAACCGGGGACCTGGCCCACAACCCAGGCATGTGCTCTGACTGGGAATCAAATCTTTCGGTTCACAGGCCGGCGCTCAATCCACTGAGCCACACCAGCCAGGGCAATTGTTAGGAGATTCTTAAGATCACTAATAGCAGTGCAAATTGAGAGCAACAGCTCTTGTCTAGGGAGTTTTTGCCACTCTGTGCTGAAACATGTGTTTTCTAGCAACGTATTGGAATGGTGAAGGTTTTGAGTTTATGTCAGCACTGCAATTTACAAGAGTTCACGTGCAGCATGAACTTACATAGCATTTCACCATGTTGTCTATGAATCATTCAATTTTAAGCTCTGCAGCATATGGACAATGGCGAAATGCAAAGAGGTAAGAGAAACATTTGGTATTTCCATTTTATACACCTCATATTGGAAATAAATGGCTTTGTTCTCCCACCTATTTTTCATCTAAATGATAAAACTTCTTTTGTTTTATTTTCTCTTTTTTTCTTTTTCTTTTTAGCAACTTCAAGTAAAGAAAGATGAACTTGCTCAACTAAATAATTTTTCAGTGTTGGCTTTGTATTATCCGTACACCATGGAGCAATCAACAAGCAGCGAATTATTTATTCTGAGTTGTCATCTCAGCAGTAGTGACAAGTGGACAATGGTTCATCCATCTCATACTCGATCAGTGAAACACATTCCCGAGACAGCTGCCATTAAGGTAGCTGACTGACCATGGGCAGAACGGAAAGAATGAAGACTGCTGCGCTGAATCACCAATAACCAAGCATACACTTAATGACCCAGGAGCTATCAATTTATCAGTGAAAAAGGAAACCAATATACATATAAAATTTAAAAACAGGCTGATATTTCTTTAGAGTCATAAAATTGAATCTGCTACAGCAGAGCACGGAAATGCTCTCATTTCAGCAATGACTTTCAAAACCTTATCAGTGTCTCATTGTTAGTATGAATGACACTATGCTGTGCCTATAAAATGATGCAGAATCTTTTTATTCCTTTTCCTAATTTTTTTGTTGACGTCCTAAGGAAGAACATTACCAAGTAGGAAACTTTGGTAATTGTACATTAACACCCATTTTTAAATAGTTTTTAATCACATAAGCAATATGTGAAAACATTTTTTTATTATTTAAGTGTCCACAGTACAAAAATAAATTGAATAAAAGCAAAAAGCCTCCCTTACACACCTCTAACCCCAGCCCACGTCACACCACCCTCCTCAGCGGTTACAACGGCTAGCAGTGCAGAGACTGTTTTACAGCCCATTTTCTGTGCATCTATAAACATATATGCACACGTCACATACATATTGGCAGAGGGTTTTACAGTAAATGGGATTATACTACATGTATTGTTCTGTAGGTTGCTTTGTTGCTTTTCTTTCTTTAACAACTGTCTGAGGTGTCATTCCTGGTCAGTGTAGCAAACTAGCAGCTTGCAGTTAGTTCACAAATCCTTTTAAATGTTTAAAATTGTTTTCATCTTAAAAAATAGTCCATATTTTTCTTTTTTTTTTTTTAATGAAAAGGTCCAGCAACATTGTGCCCAGTCCTCACCAGGAACCAACTGATCAGAAACGGAGCCCCCAGGGGGGGCCCAAACTCAGCACACCGCCGACTCCCGTCTGCAGCACCACGTTCGGCCTGCCCTGGCCAACCTCCCAGTTTGCTACCTATCATTAGACAAATCTACGTTATTCTTTCAAAAGCCTACATAAATTCTCATAATACAGAAACACCATTTCCCTATTTACATCACATTTTTAAAGTTCTATTTCTCATGCTATATTTCTTAGAGTAGAACCAAATTCTCTATTCAGAAATGAACTCCCCCTTTTTTGTATTTGCCATTTTATTTTTTCCTACACTTTGTAAAGAGCCTGCATCTAACTGATAATGCCTTCCAAAACTTTGCAAAAAATACAAAGGATTGTTCTATATTTTTCCTTTGAAAAGCAATACTGTTATTGAGGGGCCAGAGGCCTGGGGATAAGGAGCAGGCGAGGGAATACTAAAAGGTAAAGAAAACTCAGTCACAAGCTCATTCGGATGGGTTCAGAGTGTCATGTAGCGAAGTCAGGATTTTTCTCTTAAACAAAAAACAACATGTCTTGCCTTAAAAGTGACAAAGCCCTGCTGAATAATTAAGGTATTCTCTGGTATCTTCCAATGGTGCTGTCTGTGCTCATTTTCCTTTTTCCCTCTTCTGTACCCCTGGCTCAGAAAATCTCCGAGCACATGTCAAGTTCCCATCAAAGGGGCTGCAACCGTGAAAATGGGACAGCAATCTGAAAAGTTCAAAAATTATGTCTCCAAAGCAAGGCTGTTCACGTGAATAAAGCTGACAGACTTCTAATAAGAGCGGCCAAATCACAGTTACAATTTAACAACTATAATACACACATGAGCCCCAAATCAAAGCATATGTAAAAAGTGGAAAGAAACTAGAACTTAAAAAAAAAAAAGTCTATCGGCCAAAATAAGAAACACACACGGAGTGATGCAATTGTAACCTCTGAGGGGCGGGACCCCCGTTTGTGTCGGGGGTGTGAGGGAAGAGTTCTGCTCCAGGTAGAAGATGCTGGGATGTCTGCCTCCCATAATTTTGTGTTTCTGTTCAAGGTATCAGAAAAATCCCTAAATGTGTGAGCAGGCAGAGAAAGTTTTAAAGATTTTATTTTTAGAGAGAGGGGAAGGGAGGGAGACAGAGAGGGAAAGAAACAGCAATGTATGGTTGCCTCTCACATGGCCCTCACAGGGACCTGGCCTGCAACCCAGGCATGTGCCCTGACCGGGAATCGAACCGAGACCCTTAGGTTCCCAGCCCGCGCTCAATCCACTGAGCTACACCAGCCAGGGCTAAGAAGTAGAGAAATTTTTGAGTAACATTGTCATGAGGATCATATTCATCTGGTACAAGTTTCTTACTCAGAAATAACCCAAAGTCTCATAATAATAGCCTGTTGTTTTGTCTGTCTTTCTAACCAAAATTAAACTTTGATAATTTTTCACCTGCCGGCATGTGACTTCTCAATGCATGTACGTAGTCACTGAACCTCGTCTACGTGCTGAGACCTACAGAGCAGTTGCCTTTGGCTGCCGTCAGCAGATAGCAGCCGTCATCTGCACGCCATGGGGACCACCACCAATCATTGCTGACATAAACTATTTTAAATGACGACGACATGTCTATTTCGAAATAAACAACCCGTGTATTATTTAGTCACTTTACTGCTTATTTGAGCTATTTAGCTATTTCCCAGTTAAACGAAAATGAAAACTTCAGGTTTTACACAAAGGGTATCCTGCCGTCCTCATGGGAACTGAGAACACAGCACTGATTGGACCATTTGGACCCCCGCTGATTTAAGAGGCACCCAGTGCAGGGCTGCTCTGGCGTGTTTAGAACCCAGGCTCTTAAAAAGAATAGCAGAGATGCTTGCAATTCCTGGCAATAGTCCCTTCCCCATCCTTTCAGGTAGCATCATCACTTACATTATCTTTAAATGAATTCTCATAATATCTGCTCCTCTCTTATTACTAATATCACACAGATCTCAACAAAGATTTTTTTTTTAATTACAACCCCTTTGATATTTCAATAGCAGCAATGCTAAAAAAGTAACTGCGAATGATTCAGGGTATGAGTCGGAGGTGAGATACAGCAGATTCCCAGGTGTACTGAAGCCTAGCAAAGCCTAGGCCTCTGGGTGCTCTAAGCTGCCCTTCTAGTCACTGTGCGGAGGAGCCTAAGGCTGATAACCTTTATTCAGAAAAATCGTGCAAATATGGGTGCCTGTAGGTACCAAGTACGGCACGAGGGACTTGAGGTATAAAATGGGTAAGACAGGAGGTTCACAGCGTAGTAGCACCTGGGCAGACTGCTGAGAATATAATTACAAGGCACACATTGAAGCCAGTGCCAAAACAGATGTGCACAAGAGAGCACAGAGAAGGGACTAACTCTGCTTTTCACGGAAAAGTAGGGAATGGTCAAGGAAAACAAGCAGACACGGTATGCCATAATAAGGGCGAGAGCTGCTCCCTTTTTGTCCAATTGTAGTGGTCGCTTATCCCCAGGCCATCTGCTTGGTTCCTGGCAGAGATCTGCAGGTGATCTCTAGGGGCTCTCACGGAGTCATAGACCTCCTGGCTTCTGGGGGATTCGTTTGTATTCTCAAGTTACTTTGCAATGATTCCATGATTTGAGAAAACTAAATGATGAGTGTTCTTCCCATCCTTCAGGCCATAGTAGAAACAGAACAAGATGAAGAACTGGGCCCCCAAGTGCCTCTGTTTGCACATGGTCCAGAAACACCTTAACATTTTCTGTGGCTATTTTTATTTCAGTCTTAAAAAGCGTGTGCATATAGGTAAGGGCCAAAGGCTTATGATGGAAGAAGAAACTCAGAAATATGTTCAGATGGATGTTTTGTCCCTTTTGAACGCTGCTATCTGGTACCTGGATTCAGTCAAATCAAACGTATCCTTCAATTAACAAATACATCTCTTTAAGAGGTAGCCCAAGAAATCTCTGTATAATATCCCGTTGAGCTGATTGTACATTTCCAAGATCTGTGCTATGAAAGAGTACTGGGTAAAACGGCTCATTTCATATTACTGAAGAAGCAGCCTGTATGTGTTTCAGTGAAATCTGAACAGCTGGACATCTGAAGAACTGTGAGTCCTCTACTCGATCATAGCTTCAAACCTCTTCATGCAATTTTTATTGTATTAAAACACTACCATGTCTCTTCCTTTTAAACGAAGTTAAGCAGGAGAAACTAGGAGTTTTCAGAAATAATAACATAGAAGATAAGATATTATACCTCAAAATGCAAATCTATGAATAATGAGAGACTTTCTTTTTTCCTATCAACTGGCTAAGAATTTAAAAAGCAGTAACAACCAACATATACAAGCATAGAGGAAAATCCAACACATACATACAATACAAGTAAGAGTGCAATTTGGTTCATCTTTTGCAGGCAACTTGGCAATATGTGTCCAAATGTACATACCATTTGCATCAGCAATTCAGTTTCTGGGAATTTATGCCAAGAACCTACCAGAGATGAATCCAAGGATTCACACATAAGGAGCATGCACGTGCAACATACTCATGAAACAATTAAACACGAAATATTAGCTAAATAAAGTGTGGTACGTGCATATATTAAGGTACTGTCATGACTGAAAGAGCATTTAACAAAACAAAATATTTGTTGTAAGATATGATATGGTTGGAAAATAAAAATTACAAAACAGCAAGTATATGATTATAATTTTTCAATACACATAACTATACTCACGTAAATATATCCAAGCACAGAAAATAGCTGGAACATATACACTAAAATATTAATGTTATATATATTGTGCCTGCTGCATGTCATATCATATGTGATGATGTGATATATACATACCGGTTTAAAAATCAGACCCAGGTTTTAAGGGAGAGCACAAAGCCAAATGCTGAAAATGGCAAAGCTGAGAATTTAAATACATTCATACATCATGTCAAGCTCTTTGTGGGATAAATACTCTTATTCCTTAAATCAAGTTTATCCTACAATAGAAAATAGCATGTAAGTGCCAACACACAATGCCTCAAGATAAAAAGGATAGTTCTACATTTTCCCTTCCAACAGGGCAAACAGACTCACCCTTACTAACAAAACAGGCTTATGTGAAACAAAGATTAATATTGTGTTGGCAAGAGGCAATTGCCTTTATGCTTCTAGAACCCTGGTGGATGAAGTTAACACCTTTTGTCCTTGCCAGCCCTAAATATCAGCTGCTTAGTTCTAAGTGGAGCACAATCTGATTTCTATGGCAACTGCTAGCCAGTATAGGCCTCTTCCCAAGATGAAACCCAAAGAAATGACTAACTAATTAGCAAGTCTAATTCAGATATGCCAAGAGAGAACTATTATGCATTAGTATCTGTTTCCTTTGCACTTCTTTTATGAGTGCAGTGATACACTATTTCCCATTACATTTCCCTTGCGAAATTACAAAATTGTGGTTCCACTGCCAGATTTAAACTTGAGAGGAGAAATAGCTCAGGGTATATAAGCAGATGTTCAGAGATGATTGTGTGATCAAAGCACCACAATATGGAAAGAGCTCCTGGAAATACCCACCCAGCCGTTATCTGCCTAAAACTCGGTAACAGAGGGTGGGTGACAGTCGTTGCACAGCAGCTGCTGTTTTAAAAAACAAAAACCTGTTTCTTGCACATTTCATCCTCAGTTAATTCTTGACCAAAAAGTGCCACAAAAACCTAACCCCGCTGGGGGATGGGATTAAAATGGAGTGTTGACCTTATCTTTTCAATGCCCCCTTGCAGATAAGCCAGACACTTAAGAGCCTGCTGATGTGTGATGGCCTGGCCCTCAGCTCTCCTTTTTGTTTAGGGGAAAAACAACCTTCACAAAATGACTTCATGTGTGTCAGCTCTTCTTAGTAAAATTTCCCATAATTAACACCTATCTGGGTCAAAAATTAAGTATAAAGAAGGTGGTCTCGAAAGCCTAGGACCTCAACATTTCTCTTGGAGAAGGTCATAGGTATCATACTTTAGCAAAGAGACCAGAGCAAGAGTGGGTGGATTCCCCCAGGGAAGCCGGTCTTCCTTTCGGCCGGCGGGAGAGGGGAGGTGGGGATGTGGTCTTCCATTCTCTTTCCTTCCCACTCGTTGACCTCCTTTCGCCTCTTTCCAAGAATTTCAAATCCAAAATTTAGTATGGCTTTTCTATTCAGAACCACTTTTTCAAGGATGTCTCTGAGAAACCAGTGGATGCTCAAACCAAACTATAAAACTGTCAAAGAAAGTAGTAAGTTTCTGGAATAAATCTTTTTTGTTACTGAGATGTAAAACTTTGTTATTTGGGGCTTCCTGGAGTCTAAAGAGTGGGCGTCAAACGGGGATCTGCTATCCCTGAACTACCACAAAATAGAATACTAAATTGGACCAATTTCTGAATAACCCCTTAGAAATAGTAAAATACATTTTAAAATATGAACAAAAATAATAAATTTTAAAATGTTCCTGGGACTCTTTAAGACTTAGTTAAACATCTCTCAAAGGATGAAACAAATTTCAGGCTGATACTTCACTAAAAAACTGTGAGCTTTAACTCAAAAGTTAAACCCCAGACCTCATACATTCCAAATTTCCTTTGGACAAGCAGAAAGGAAGAAAACTTGTCCACATAATTACAGAGGAGGGAAACCTGGTTTGAAGCTATGGAACTTATTTAAACCAAAAACATCAGCAGTAACAGCCCCTCAAAACAATGATGTGAAGAAGTGATATACTAATATTTTCAATGCTCCTACAAAGTCACAGGTAGAAAAAGAATGCCCCTATACCAAATCAATAAAGATTCCAAGGGAATCAAGATCAAAGCTTTTTTAGCTTTATTAGATATAGCAGGATTCACACACACATGCACATGCATGCACACAAATACATGCATCACACACACACACACCACCCTCACCACCAAAACGTTTCACAACTGCCCTCCATTTCCACATTCGGCAGGCACGCATCAAGGCTACCGTGTGCCTGGCACAGTGTCAGCCATTACAATTACATGGTGCAGTGGTGATGGTTTGGGGTTACAAGAGAATCCAGTCTGACAAATTTAAATGAGAAAAGAAACTAAACAGTATTACTAGGTAGCTCAGGTCTCTCTAGAAGAGCCAGAGTGCCAAACCCTGAAGCTACACAGCCAGGAATGATGTGCCCCACCCCAGCACAGGGCTTCTCTAAGGTACAATGCTCAGTACCTGTGACCCTCAGGACTGGAGCTCAGGAACGCTGCACTGTTGCCTCCTCCACACACTCTACCACCAATCTTAGCAGAGGATCAGCTCCCTCCCACGTAGCCATCACCTCCCGTGGCTCACTACCAAGTCCACCTTGCATGGGCCATGTCACAGGGCCTAGGTCGCAGTCCTGCCCCCTGGCCACAGAATCTGAGAGAGGCATTATCTGGCTTCTACCCTGGAAAGATAGATCTCATAATGTGAGAAACCACCAAAAGGCTGGGTGACCACAAATGTTCACTGTAAAATATGACAGATAGTCTGCCAATATGGAGCATTCAGTCTAGTATAACCGTATATGAACACAACCAAAACCAGAAAAAGTCCGTATGCAGTAACTACCAAGCATCACGCAGACCTTCATAAATATGATCTAATAAAAATCCTTATGTTAGCCCGGCTGGTGTAGCTCAGTGGATTGAGTGTGGGCTGGGAACCAGAGGGTCCCGGTTCGATTCCCAGTCGGGGCACATGCCTCGGTTGCAGGCCAGGTCCCCAGTGAGGGCCATGTGAGAGGCAACCATACATTGCTCTTTATCCCTCCCTTCTCCTCTCTCTAAAAATAAATAAATAAAATCTTTAAAATAATCCTTATGTTACATAAATATATAAGTAAAATCTTATATTATGTTATACGTATATGTTTACATATATAGGTTTGAGGATTTTCTTCTCTAGAGGATTATCTTCTCTGTCTTCTATTCAGAGTTGCATACTTAACATGAATCAATTCCATCTCTTGCCTAAGGGCTAATTGTGTTAAATAAAAAGAAAACCAATTATTTTAAAACATGGATTACATGCTTATGTGCTAGATAAGGCTTCTGTATGTAGCATTGTAGAAGAGAAAGAGAACTTCCAGATTTAGATTCCAGCCCCACCAAGGACAGAACGGCTGTGTGTCCCTGCAAAGTCTGCTTCTCAGCGCCTCCGTCTCTGCTTCCGCGGTGACTCCTACACAGAATTGTTTAGGAAGATTACAAAGAACAAAGCATGTGAAAGTCTTTGCTCAGTGCTTAGCTTTCTTAGATGTTACCCACCCATTATTGAATCCTCACAAGACATTATAAACCAACAGCATTATCCCCATTGGAGTTGCTGGGGAAGACTCTAAAGGTCAGAGAGCTGAAGTCACTCGCCCAAGGTAACGACGGGCCGGTGTTGGGATCAGTCCAAGTTTCCCGACATCAAGCCTGGCCCTTTCCCAATACACCACCTGCTGAGGCTTAAACACCATCACTAATAAAAAATTGTAATGACTCACGTAGGTTCTCAGAAAATCTTCCCTGTCCTACTAAATGAAGTGGTTGATTTTTCTCCATGTGTTAAAGAAAAAAAAATATAGAACCCAATAAAGGAGTCTTTAGAGACACAAATATTCAGAACCTACAAAGAAATTTAGAAGCCCCCCATTCTGGCCTCTCGGAACTTATTTCCTCCCAGGACCATGTTACCTTTCTTTAGGTTTATCCTGTTTTCCTTTGCTTCTTTTGCCTTCTCTCCTTACAGGCAGGACCAGGAGACGACAGTAAGGTAAACATGAAACTCTGAGTGTTATCCAGGGAAAATGCAAGAAGCGAGAGGCCTTGACTGTCATCCAGTTGGTGGCACTCGTGTCTACATTAACAGTTCCCAAAGAGTATTCGCTGGAACACCTAGCTTATCAGGATGCTAGTAGACATTCCACAAAGAAGGTGTTCCTTTATCAGGTAAGTTTGGAAGATGTGGGTGTAAACTAAGTTAAACAGGTTTGCTCAGAACTTTTAGTGTGCTGAGGAGCACAGTGAACCCCGAAGTGAGGCTATGGTATGCAGTGCTGAATCTCAAACCCCAGAACGTCTGATCTTCGACGCATCTGGTAGGACTGGTGAGCCATGAGACACATTGAGAAACACTGAGTGAGGAAAGAAATTCGACATCAGAATACAAAGAAAGAGATCATCCAAATGTGACAGGAAGCATCCAGTACTGCCCAGGGAAGAAGGGCTTCTGAACCTCTGACTCAAACATCCGGTTTGCTTGGCATAAATCCTGAGACATCGGATTATAGGGCTCAATGCACTCAACGTTACTACTGACAAAGTCTGTCTCCATGCTCAATATTCAACTTTCCAATGGTGCTTTAGTTTTCTCTGTAGCAGGACAGAGAAAAGTGCTCAACAAGCTAGTATAAATGCCTGGTGCGCTTGAGAATTTTATTTCTTGTTGCAAGTTAATAAAAATATTCTACCCAACCAATAAGGGTGTTGAGCCAATTTGACGGGTCATTTCTCAGTATGAGTCAAACCATCATTACTTTGGTTTGTACAATCTCTTTTGAGTTTTGTGGACACAGAATAGTCTTCTAGAGTTCCTAGGTACTGACAAGATTCAGTTTCCAAATCTTCAAATGTTAAGAGCAGATAGACCCTGGGCCTTATTTTCTTTGAGTAATGGGACCAAGTAATGAGACCTTGATGCAGAACCTGAGTGCCCTTTTGAGGGGTTGTTAGTCTCCTCTAAGATTAAACATTCAGATCCCTTATCTTTTGGCTCTGACTTGCCATTCTCTACAATCATAAGTTCGTGGGGGAAAAAACAGTCCGGCTGGTGTAGCTCAGTGGATAGAGCATGGGCTGGGAACCAAAGGGTCCCGGTTCGATTCCCAGTTGGGGCACATGCCTGGGTTGCAGGCCAGGTCCCCAGTGAGGGCCATGTGAGAGGCAACCATACATTGCTCTTTCTCCCTCCCTTCTCCTCTCTCTGAAAATAAATAAAATCTTTAAAAAAAAAAGCTTCAAAATGAAATGAAAGCATTGTTTTCCTGACCTGTTTCACTTACCAATGAGCAGTTCTACAGTTCACGTTTTCAAACCATGTACCCAGATGAGCGCAACGCTCTAACTCTCACTGGCAGAATCTCAACAAGCCAAGGCCAAAGGAACTCTGCAGTGCTGCGGAGAACAAGCACACATCTCTACCCCCCGGGCAGGGGTCAGTCTTCCATCCTGAACTCGCCAAGATACAAGCTGGACAGTCCTTGCAAAGAGCCAGGACTGCACCAGTCAGCTCTGCCCACAGGGATGCCTGGATTGTGAATCTCTGCTACGGGGGAACTGGGGTGCTGGGGAGATCATTCTCATAAATACACTTGCTTTCCTCCTTTGAACAGGCACACCTGTTTTCTCTACTAACTCCACTGCTTCGGTCACTTATGCCCTAGGGAAAGCAGTTGTAAGAAATAGCAGATGCAGAATCTACACAGCAGAGAGCATTCCATCCCTTCGGTTTACAAATTCTGCAGAAAATGACCCAAGTGGTGCAGGACTATTTTATGAACTGTGACCTCAAGCTGCTCATTGAAAATGCAGTTACTATCAAATTATTCTTTGCAGGTTTCCATTTTAAACAATGAACACATTTGGGGTTAGTTATACTTGAACCAGTCACATTTACATGACAAAATTCTTTGTGAAAAATTTACAGTGTATAATATTACATTATTGCCTCCATTTCACAGCAGGAGAAACTGAGGCATGAGCATCTTGCCCCAATTTTCTGCAAAATGACACAGAACAAATAAGACTGTGGTCTATTGCAAATGACCAAATGTAAGAAGGAACTACCATAAGGAGGCTGATTAGAGGTGTGGAGTTTTCAGTGTGTTCCCTCTTGGCCAGAGTCCCCTTGCAGATGGATTTGCCTGGTGAGACTTACATGAGATTGACCTCTGAAGAGAGTTCAGCTCTCTGGTTATCATTAAAAATAGAAAAGTGCCTCCTGGCCATTCAATGACTCAGGAATGGGGAATAAGATTATATAATCAATATCAAAGGGTAAATAATCCAAGCAGGAGTGAAAAATAAAAATCACAAATTGGGAACCGTTTTACTGAGCACGTGGCAGAAAGGACTCAGACTGGGAAAGATCCTGCGCATGTGGAAGCCGGAGCCCGGCTTGGGCAGGGGGGCCCAGGGAAGAGTCCTCCAACCTGGACAAACAAAGGAAGGGTCACGAGTGTAGAGCAGGAGGATCCAGGTCTGCAGGCAGATGGATGAAGCAAATACAACGATTTGATTATTTCTAAGAAGACTTCTGCGGTTGATAAACAGTGCTCTGAGTTTTAGGAGCTAGCGTTTTAATTTCTCTGAGTATTTCACAACAGAGAATTAAGGTCAAGAAATATTTTCTCTCTAACTTTTCCCAGAGTGGCGGTCCCTCCATGTGGATGCACATCAGAATCACCTGGGGTGCTTGTTAAAAATTGGTTCAGGACATCTTTGCTACTGCGTCTGAATCTCCAGGGAGTGCTAGCCAGCAACTGGCATTTTTTTTAAAGGTTGCCTAAGGATTCTTGATCACAGATGACACATTGGGACTTCTGCACTAGATATGCCAAGTGCCTGGGTTATCTGAAAAAATAAACATGTGTGGCTCTGGGATCTGGCTTATACAGTCCACAATACCTGCCTTCCTGCTCAAGGATCTTCTCCATGTCTCACCCCGGCTCTTTGTCCATCATTTTAGTCATCCTCTGGGCTGTCCCCGGAAATCTATTCTCCTCCTTATCGTGCTATGCTCCCCACAGGGACCTTGGGGGATGTTGCCCTTCCTGGCTGGAGCTGTGCTCCTAGCACCCCCTGACTGTGAAGCCTCCCAGGGCAATGCGACCAAGTCACTCTTCTGCCATAGCTGCTGGCTGTGCCATGCTAGGCTTAGGGCCTTCCTCCAACAAGGCTTAACACTTTTCATCAAGTCACACACACACACAATGTTGTCTTGCATTTAAATAATGTTTCCAAAATTCCCCTTCTCCAGGAATTCAGCACCAGTTTCTTGAGATTGGGGTTGGGGATGTGTGTGGAATGTCTCAGTCCAAAGAGAATAGATAACTTCGGTGATGTCACCCCATAGGACACTGGGAACCAGTCTTCACTTACTACTTTTGCCCTCTCAGAGGGAACCCCTGCTCTCTCTGGAGTAATGGGGCTGTCTTATGGGTGTTTATTGTCAGGAAGGACACTCAAGGCTTTCTTAGGTGGCTCCCCAGGCCTCATGGACATACCCCTGGTGGCCTGCCTGAGCGCACACAAATACCCTGGAGCAGACACAAAAGGATTAGACCCCCCTTTGCAAGGGCAGTGTCCCCTGATGTTTGGCTTCAGACATGGCTTTTCTTCAGAGCCACACCCAGAAGTGCCTACATACACACAAGTGTGGGCAAAATGAGAAAATAAAAAAGTAAGGGCATTTACGTTTGTGAAGACACGAAACATAGGGTTCACAACGCTATTGGAATCATCATAACCTGCATGTCTTTTTCCATCCGAACAACTGTAAACCTACTTTTGCCCATCCCTGTGTTCTCTGAAAACCACAGGGACCCTCCTAGGTGCTATGGGGCGTCTCTCCTCCCCATTTCTCTCTCTCCACTTTTTCTTGGGGGTGGAGGGTGGATTTAGCCCATATTAATTGCAAATATGTATCACTGCCAAGGAGCTTTTTGAAAGACACTTTTAAAAGTCAGAGTAAAGGTTACCTTGTGGGGATCACAACTACCCATAGAAAATGAATGAAAAACAAAATAACTCCTTAATGTTATATAAATGGGTAACTGTGGCTTAGGATAAATAGACTCACACATTGTAGTGTCTAAAACGGAGGTGAGCACCGTGTGCGATCTTAATATTGTGTTAGAGGACTCGGAAAGAAGGCCTGGATATGACAAATACAGGGGGAAAGTTTTAATAAGGTCATTTCATAATCTATGGGAGTGAAAAATGCGATTTTTCTAACTTAAATCATTTTATATAGTAGGTGACGCTGAATGTATATGTATAACTACATGAATAAGGTAATTCGCCTATATCCCTCTATGTTAATGTAAGCATTTTATTTTCTCATCCATGAGACATCTCCAGGGGGCCTCGTACCTCTACCCTGGTATTTATCAGAGCCTGCTTTCCAAACGGACAGCCTGCCGTCCTTGGGTCCATGAGTTCTCTTTGCAGAAAGAAGGCTGGAACGCAAATGTTCCCCAGTCTGTGGGTGAGATCTGCTAATGATTCGGTATTCAGAATATTGTTTTTCTTGGGTTTTGGATGCCTTCTTGTGAGTTAGAAGACATTTATCATCTCATACTCTCATTACTATACAATACTCTCCCCACCCACTCGGTTCCCTCCCCCATTCCCTTCCTCTTGGCCCCATGCTTGGGGAGAAAGACAAGTTATCAGCACCACAATTATCAACCGCTCAGTCCATTAGGAAGGGCAGGAGAGAAATCTCTAATTAACCAAAGCATTAACTTTCCTCTTCTGTACAGGATTTTAAGCACTACTTCAAGCTATTATGCCAGAAACAAAACTCACAGACCAGATATAAATATTAGTACTTGTGTTAACAGTCTTTTAAATACTTTGGCTAGTGCTATCTCTATAGACTTACAAGTATGAAACAATTTATTTCTTCCTGAAACAAACTTCTTGGCTGTGACTTCAACAAGAGTGGCATAAAAACAAAAGGAGGTCTGTGCAACCCCTCAGCCTTATACCAGCTCATTTTGGGTACAATGTCTCCTCCATCTTCCAAAAGCGGATTTGGAGCTCCAATTCTATTGAGCGCTTTTGTTCTTCTTATACAGATGTAGGCAACCGAGAGCTGCATAAACGGTCTTGGCTGGCAGAAGGAAGCCCAGCATCCCTCATCCCTTTCTTCTCCCTGCCAGGCTTACACACCCCATCAGAGAAGAAAGCACAAGTTAGCTGACCCTTTCAGGGACACATTGCCCTGGAACAAGTGAGCAAGCCAACTCTTGAGAATACGCAGGCAAAGCAAACAATGGAATATCTTGGGTGTGTCAACCCTGTATGCAGGCTTTCCTACTTACCACTGACACTCTTCTCTGACTTGGAACTGCCAGACTAACTCCACCAGCAGGCACCACACTCCTAGCCCTCGCTGTGTCTAGTTCCATCTCCTCCTGCTCCAAATGCCTCGATCCAGGAGACACATAAGCATATCAAATGATCAAAAATTCTGAAATCTATTCACACTATGATTTTCAAGAATGTTACAGTTAGGGAATGGGGAACAGGAGAGGCATGATCTAGTCCACAGATTGCAAATTCAGATTCCAAATGGCGTCGGGGAAGTAATATAAATGAGTGAAGCAAGCCAGCCATGTGTAAGGCAATAGAGAACAGTGAGGACTGTGGCAAGAACATTCCCATTTCATAGGTGAAGAAACAAAGTCCCAAAGAAGTGAAGTAATTTTGGAGGATGAAAATTCAATTCAGCTCATCTTCCACTAAGCAATTTGTACTTAGGCAAGGAGAGAAAAAGTATAACTTTCCCCCAAGTTAGCAGATCACTTGTTTGGGGGTACATAAAACCTTTGTTTTAGGGTAGTAAAAACTCCATCCCCCTGGATGTGTGCCCTCCCAGTCTTACTCCACCCCATGAGCTGTGGCCAAGGCCACAGTTGTTCTCAGGAATGTTCTGTCTGGGGAGGATTCCTGGGATGTGATCTGTGGTCAGTGAGAAAGCCCTTTTGATCCCAGCCACAAGAATGCAGCTGAGCTCAGAATCCCTCTGTCCATAAATCAGAGTCCTCCCGAGACTCGCCGGGCGTGGCTCCCCGCGCAGGTGCCTGGCTGCTCCAACAACCCTAAGGGGGCACTCCCTCACTTTGAAAGTCTCGTAGGAGCTGCTGGAGTCAACGTGGTAAATCCATAAGCCTCTGTGTTCACATATGAATTCTCGCCGACTTTCCGGGCATCTGTTTTGTTCATTCCTAGCAGCCAGGTGTGAGTGTCTGTCTGCCTTGCTTCTGTTTGCTATTTCATGTCTAACTTTCAGCTCTGAATTTGGCTCAGCTTGTGAACATGGGCCAAAGAGTTCTATGTGTACACTGCTTTTAATATGTCCTAGGATGCAGAAGAAAGCAGCAACTCAAATAGTTTAGGAAGTCAGAATATTGCTGGAGTCTCCGATCCTGGCTCCAGCAAGGTGGCTGAAGACTGGCTGGTGAATTTGGTCACTGCCTTCAGGGATGCCCATGTGCCTCCACAAGGCAAGCTCCTCCCTCTCCCAACAATGAACTTCCCGCACAGACCAGCATGAGGTCAGCCTGAGTTACCTGCCAGGAGGACTGGAGTCCAGGTCCAGTTCTGAAGGCTCAGAAACTCATAGCAGCTATGAGGTTTCTCAACGACTCATACCCCGTGAAGCTTAAAATTGCACCTTCTTGGCTCTCACATCCATGAAGATATAACAATAGTAGCATTGGCTAAACACTCAATGGACGGCAAATACCCAATGAGGACTTCACAGAAATTATTTCATTTAATTCTCATGACAATCCTCTGAAGAAGGGTTCTGTAAATGATGGAGGTTCTGTAAGTGAGCGAAGCAAGCCGTAGTTACCACTATTACAATCTCCTTTATACAGTTGGGAAAACTGAGGTTCAGAACAGTTAAGTTAATTTGCATGCATTTACCAAACTAACAAATAATGAAGCAAAACTTAGAATGTACTTATTCTGATTCCAGGGAACCACAAAGCTGGAAACACACATTTTCAGTGAAAAATAACAGGTTGGAAATATGCCTGAGCCATCATCAAAGAGACAAAGGCCCTGTCATGGACTGTGGGGGCTTCTGGATCCCAGGCAGAAGGAGGAGGGACAGGGCACCAATTCCACTAGGACTCAAGGAGCCCCAAGTCCATGGACACCTCATGGACAAGCAAAGAATGCAGGCAGTCTGTGTGCTGTGCAGCAGCGCGCACGTGAACCTGAGACCAGCCTTAGAGAAACAGAATTCGGCCTTGGAAAAGGTATGGCACTGCATGCGGTACACACACCGAACACGCTGGCACTGGTAGAAAACCTGTCTACTGAGTCCTGGTAAACAAGACGAGTGCCTTTCAGGAGTCTCTTCGAGGCCAGAGCAAGTCTGGGCACACGTCACCGGGTCAAAGCAGGCAGGAGCAGCGTGAGAGCAGGTCACGGCGGCAAGGCTGCAATCTGCCCAGGCCTTCCCATCGCCTGCTTCCCTGTCCTTCTTCTCTCCCTAAGCCTCAGAAGTGACTCAGAGAAGCAGCGAGGTGACTCAGAGAAGTTCTTTCAAGTCCCTTAATAAACATGCGCACAGCCAACAACGAGGTGCGTTTCCTTGCCTCTGTGTTATTTTAAAGGCAAATGTGATTATTGCAAAATGGAGCAACCGTCCTAGCACTGGGCCAAATCACACGGCGGTCCATTTTTAGTGGAGAGAGGCTTTTACAATAAATTCAGGCAGGCTTTAAAATGTTGATTCATCCTTCTTAGAGGCTGAATCACACCACATGGATTGGCTGAATCTGAGACTCCTCACTGTAAGGGGGACACACACAGTTGTGGGGACGTTGACAGATGGAGCTCTGGGGCGAGGCCTGTGTAGCTGCTCTTCGGGGCCAGTGCCCGGGCATTCAAAGACGGGGACCGTCCCTCTCTTCTTCCCCTCCTTACTCTAGCTCCTTGCCTCTGGCCACCCTACCACCTGCAGTACCTCTCCCAGATAGACAGTTCAGAGGTGACATTAAAATAATCAGATCTAAGCAGAGATGATTTATGTAATGGCATTGTTCAAAACTATCTGCATAATTATTTCCTTAATAGTTATCCCATAACTGTCTCCCTCCTCTCAAAATATTCCAGAAACCTATGAAAATAGAACAGTCCCCATATCTCTATTAACAAGAAGCATTAGGGCTTCTGTGGGTCCGATCTTAGTCCGTTTGGGTGGCTATAACAAGATACCATAGGCTGCATGGTTATAAACAGCACATATTTATATCTCAGTTCTGGAAGCTGAGACATCAACACTCAAAGTGCTGGCAGATTTGATGTCTCATGAGGACCCATTTCCTAGTTCATGGCCAGCCATCTTTTTGCTGTGTCCTGACACGGTGAAGGGGCCAAGGGAGCTCTCCGGGGTCTCTTAAAAGGGCTCTAATCCCATTCATGAGGCCACCACCCTCATGACCTAATCACCTCCCAGAGCCGCCCGCCCCCCCCCCCCCCCCCCCACCCATTCCAAATAGCATCACCCCGGGAATTAGGTTTCAACATACGGATTCTGAGGTGACACAGACATTCAGTCCACAGCAGGCCTCAGGACAGCTTTCTCCCTGCCCCCTTGTCTGGGAGGGGCCTTCAGAGAAATGGGCGTGGGGGTGTCAGTTCCGTTGGCTTCCTGCCCTATCCTTGCCCTCAACCCAATCTCAGGTGACCACAGTGCCTTTCCTTTAGCCTCTTCTTCCTCTTTTTCCCTTCTCCTACTCTTGGGCACTATCTGACAAGTCAATTCACACTTGTCACTAGGACATGAGTGGCTTAGTGGACATCTGCACCAAAGTACTACATTCTGAAAGAGGGCAGGAAATTTTTCCCTGAAAGAACAGCCTCTAATCGTTAACAGCCAGTGCCTGTGTGAGAGGGGCCACCTGGGTTGCACAAATTCTCTCGTACACAGTAAGTGCAGGGGACAGTCAGGGACCTGAGTGAGCAAGGTGGAGTGGCTGGGAGGCCTGGGGATGAGACAGCACACAGCCCAGACTGCAGACAGCTCACTCCTTGTGGAAATGCTGTCTCTGCTCTCGGAGCCTCCAACTGAATCAAGAAAAGCCAGAAATCTAGATTTGTATGGGAAATCACAGTATTTTTAGGTTGGCTACTAATTCAGCTGAAAAACATGAAAAAAAGCATACCAGGGCAAACAACCCTTATCGACCAGCTGGGATGGCTCTCAGGTTGCCAGCTTTGTCACCCTTTGGCCAGCCATGCAAATATTCGGAGTCGCCATCACCATGTCCAACACTCCTGACACCAGGGTAGTGGGGAGCAAAGGGATTTTCATGCCCACTCTGTATTTCAGGCTGTAGAGCTGGGTCCCCTCACCAAAAAAAGGACAGCACAGTCAAGTCTTATTTGAAACACAAGCCTGCTCCTGCAGGGCTTGGGGCCCAGGGGTTCTGCCTACATCTATGAGATGAAACACATCTGCTTCTCTGGACTTTTTCCTCTCCCTCCAGAGGCCTGCCACCCAGCCAGTGCTGTAGTCAAGACAACCCCAGATCCGGCTCCGAGATCCTGCCGGAACTCACTGCTGTGCCCTGCTTCACCTTCGCCTTCTGTTCTGGGGGCAAATCTGACTTCAGAAGCTTGAGTTCTCTGGCCACTGCCTTGCTCCAATATTCAAGAGGTTGGAAGGAGTAAACCTGTAAATGCTCAAGGCTATTTCCTTAACTAATCGAAACTCCTATTCACTCAAGCACTTTCATACAAGTATATTAGAATCAGTCCTGAAGTTCCAGAGTCTGTCTGAGAATGACCCATTTTTCTCCCAAATAATGTTTTCACAACACTTTGTCCTCACAGTCTTCAACATGCAAAGCAGAAGCAAGCTGAATCTTTAATGACATACATAGAAAAGCAAAGGAGCGTAAAGGGAATTTTTTAATGCCCTTCTTCATATTTCTGTAAAAGTCACCCCTAAGCATCCCAAACGACCACTGACCTCTGGGAAAAGGTCTTTGTGGGTAATGACAAAGGTTTAAGACACAATTTCCTAAATTCAGTTGTCTTAAGTAGCCGATCCCCAAGTCCTTAGATTGTCCAACCTGAACCTTCCCCAAAGCTATCATTTCTCTCTTTAACTGTAGCCACACCCAGCTAAATTAAATTGAAGAAGAGAGATTCAGAAGCCCTGCAATGCTTCAGAATGTGTCTCCCAATCTTATTAAGAAAACAAGGGCTACAAAAACAGGTTTGTTTAACTCTCACATTCACAGGCTGAAAGAATAAAACAAAACAAGCTATTGTGTTAATCTTCAGATTAGCCCTCTCGTCTGTCACTGTAATACTGATCAGCAAACAATGTCCGTAATTAAACTGTTGTCGGAGACACAAACGCCCCACGAGCCGGAGCTAATGAGGCAGGACGCACCTCCTCGACAAAGGCCAGCCCAATACAATTCCAGGAATGTTAATGCCGCCAAGTATCTGCGCTGCTCTCCGCAGTGGGAAGACCTCTGAGTTGAGGTAATTAAGTCTCCACAGCCCGCCAGGGAATTCTGTCCCAAAGCTATTTGTTTGTGGAGGACATGGGCTTAGGTGCAAGGATTTGGAAATCTCTAAAACCAAATTGAGCACATTGGGCATCAAAGCACCCCAAGTCCTCGGCTGAGGCCTGTGACATTAATGTGCATGACAAGGGGGCAAGGGGGCCATAGTCTCCTAATTGTCCCAGAGACCTTTTAGGTCTGGGGGGAGCCTCCATGGCTTGGCATTTACGTAATTAATTGCGCTGCAATCCTCACTGCAGGTTGCCTTGGAGTCTGGGTGTGTGTTCACTAGGGCTCAGCAGATCTGAGAGGACACTTCTCTTTTTGCTCTGGAAGATGCTGCTCCTCTGTAAAATGCCATCGCACTGAATTATTTTGTCTAGAAACCAGAGAATCACACCTCTTTTTCTCTTCTAGAGAGTATTCCCACTAGGAGCATTTTATTTTCCCTTCCATTTTTCTTGGATTCTCTTGAAAATTCCATTATGTGGCCCAAGGCACATTGTATTAAGGACAATCACATCAGGGAGCCTTTCAAACCGAGGACTGTCACACACGACGGCTTCCACCACATGTCCCCAGTCGTCACCCATTCTAACCAGCTGGCAGCCCCTTCACAACTGGCCCAGGGCTGTCTGCCTCCCTTCAGGTGCTCTTGGGGCTCCAACGGGGGTTCCAGAGCCTGCCTTCCAGGGGCGCAGGCACACCCACCTAGAGGGGTTTCTTACAGGTAGGAGGAGATTTCAAAATAAAAATAAAAAGGAGAAAGCAGGTACTACACACCTGATGTCAACATTTCCCTGCAGCCTTGAAAATGTCATCTAGAGGTCAAGCTCCCTGGGGGGACAAGATTATGACACTTCTCTATTCCCAGTGATCAAAGCAAAACCAATTCCTGTTACAAAGCTCAGAGAAGGGCAGGAAAAACGCAGGACTTGGCACTACTTAGCTCTGTCCATTCATTTATTCATTACAAAATGTTGATGCACGTCCAATACAAGTCGGGCCCTGGGAATGCAGAAGTGGACAAGTACAAACGATCCCTTCACTCGGAGAACGTACTGCCTCCTGGGGAGACAGTGTTACCCAAACCACTGCGCGCTGAGCTGTAAAAAGTGCTCAGTGCGACAGCAACAGCAAACCCCGAGCGCTAAGCTGGACATTGAAGCAGGCAGGGTGTCCTTTCCACATCTGTTAAATGCCCAGTGCTAACATGAGGTACCCCCAGGTGCTAGGCTAATATCGTGTTTTATTTTATTACCGTCTCTTTATGGATTTTCCCTTGGAGGTTAGGTCATTTAATAAATCAGACCACCGGTTGGGAGGCAAACCAGCCATCTGAGCTTCAGCCATTTATTTAAACTCTCTGAGCCTCAGTTTCCACACTCTGAAACACGGGTAATGACAGTCACTTCCTCACTGGCTGGCTGTCAGGATGAAGTAGGATAAATGTCCGGAGTGGGTGCCATGCATAGGGTAGATACCCTGAGAATATGCAATGTCTACAAAGAATGAAAATATGGCAAGCTATTAACAGTTTTTTCAAATGAGGAGATTGGTCCAGGTAATCTCTAACGCCCTAGCACCTGTTGGCACCAGAATCCCAACCTTGCGATTACAGTCATTCTTCCTGGCGTGTTTCAGGCCCCTTGTTGAGGACAACAGTGGATTCTGTTCCATCCTCTGATGTTTCTCTTCGCAGCTCTTCTGTGATGCTTACTGTCCCCACAATGGCTCGTCTTCAAAGTACATGTGGGGAGGGGATGTAGTTTGGTATTCAGAGACTGGGACTGAGGAGAACCATTTCTTCTGCTCCCCACCCCCCCAAACTCAAGCTCTGCTGAAGCCTAAGGCTTAATCATAACTACAAATATCACCATTGGTCACAAAATGACCTGGCCCTTGTGGAAATGCAGCCCCAGAACTTGACTCGCTGACCTCTCGTGACAATGCATTCCACAGACTTCATGGCTGGCTCTCAGCCTTTAAAACACGGCTGAGTAAATAAATAATGTATCAGCCCCAAATTCCTACACACCCCATTTCTTCCAACTTTGTGAGGGTGACCTCTGGCAAAATGCAAGGAGAAGAAAGAGCAACCAGTCATACTCCTTTTCACATAAATATCAGGAGCTGGTCACCAAAACGCCTCCCAGACGGTGTGCTGGAAAACGCATCTGCCTGCCACTCCGCAGGGCATTGCTGTCCTCCACCTCCTCCCGAAAGCAGGAACGTCCTGGAAAGTGGTAGTGAAGGCTACGGGGCCTCCAATTTTTAGCCTATTGGGAGCTAGAAACTTTATTTAAAATTTAAATATCAATGTAAAATACTCTACTTTCATTTTACTCTATTTCTGACATTTTTTGAGCCACCCAAAAAGATGGGTCTCTGACTTCTGAACGCTACCCAAACAGAGAACTCTTATTAACCAGACACGTTACCGTTGCACGTACAGTCTCCGTAGCCCGGCTCAGAGGGTGAGTCCATTTTAATATTGGCAAAGTTCCAACCAAAGCCCACACCAAAAGTGACTGTTTTGCTGCCACAGAGAACAAGGTCACACTGCATACTAGCATTGGGACCTTGGCTCAGTCCCCTACCCACAATGAACCTCAATTTCTTCCTCTTTGAAAGAAAGATAAAACCTCCAACTCTCTTTACGGAAGTTGAGTTAGGCAGGGTCAGGAGCTGATTAAGCACACACTGGAACCACTGGCTTCAAACCCCAGCTCTATCACTAATAAATGCGTGCCCCAGTTTCTGCAACTGTAAGGTGGCGTAGTAAAATCCCCTAGGTCACAGGCTCATCTCGATGACTCAATGAATGTATCTATTTAAAGCCCTGAGAGTGGTGTCTGGCAGATGATAAGCTAAAAAGTCATAGCTGTCATCGTTGTTATTACCATATAAATAGAATTAAGAATTTTATTGTTAATATGTTAGCATTACATCAACAGGTGTTTTTACAGAAAACAAAGGAAATAGGAACTCATGCTTATCATCATGTGCTCTGTGAGCCAGTGAATTAAGGATTTCTTATACAGTCTTAACAAAACCCTGTAAGGTAGTTATATACATTATTATTTACATTAACAGCTAAGAAATTTGGAGCTCAATTAAAATTTTGGAGCTCAGGAAAATGTTCCCAAATCATAATGTTGCTAGCAGCAAAGACCGGAATTATTTCTACAATTAACAAAGAAATTTAATGAGTAGCTACTAGCTGCTGAGAGGAATGGTAAATGCAGGAAATACAAAGATGAGCAAGATCCAGCCCCAGCCCCCAAGGGGCTTTTAGAGACAGAGGCACCGAATTTGCTGTGCTTGTGGGGGAGAGATGGGGAAAGAGGGCTGCGAGCAGGGATAGGAAGGATAGGAAACCCTCAGGCCGTTTTGCAGAGCTGGGAGGGTGGGAAAGGGGCAGAAAGGAGGCGGAGAGGTCCCTGAAGGGAGAAATACAGGAGCTAAATCGTAAAAGGTTGGTGGGACTTCATCCAGAAGGGGCAGCAGGGGTAAGTCAGACCAAGGGATCTACAAGGGTGAGGCACCGAAGAGAAAGACAGCGTGGTTCCAAACAGGAAAACTAAAATGTCAGCGTGGCTGAACCAACTCTCAAATGTGTGTCAGGAGGTAGGAGCTGGAGGGCAAGCCTGTGAACACCAGAGAGCCTCAAATGGTGGGAAGAGGAGGCCAGGCTCCCTCAGGGAAGGGGTTTTAATCCGGGAGGACTGGGTTGGATTGGTATTTTAAGTTGTGCTGACTACGTGGAGGGTGAATTTGCAGGGCCTGAGGTGTGGAGAGAGCAGGGGTCAAGGGATGAGACAATCATAGGCATTGTCTTATCAAGACTTCTATTTTGGAAAAATGGTAGGCCATAAATCCTGAAATCTGCCAGCTCCAAAAAAGGTTTCACATATATATTATTCTATGTAATGATAATGCATATAAGCTGTACAATTGTATAGACATATTTTATCAGTTTTAGAAAATAAGTGAAATACCCAAAAACCTGCTGAGAAGCTGGGGCTGAGAGCAGAGACGTAAGAGAGCTCTAATGCAGCAGCCATTGTGTGAGACGGGAAGCCAGACGGGAGAACCCCTGCCCATAGCTGGGACTCCCAGGGGCCACGCCCACGGCCAGAGGGTGAACTGAAGGAGAGCCTGTCCAGGCATGGCAAGCACAAAGGAAACTTTGGCTCGGGATGGTGGTTATAAAAAACAAAACAATAACAAAGATTCTTCCTCTGCTATTTCAAAAACCCAAATTGGCCCCTCAGAGGAGTTCAGGGCTAAAAATCACACATCCGTGCAACCCAGAGACCCTAGAGGAGAATTTCATCTAAAGTGGACTCAGGTATTTGGTGCTCCCAGGTACTTGGCAAGGACAACTGGAAATCCACCCAGAGAAACAAACCCTCAACCCAGGTCTCACAGAGCTCCCTCAGAGAGATGAACAAATAGGAACTCACGTGAACGCACAATCAAAAATTACAAAATCTACCAGGAGACAAGCACACATGAGCGAGAGTCATCCGAAACAACAAAAAATAGAACCAGCCCTATAATGGCTCCAGATAATGAATGGCATCGTCAGATTCTAAATGAAAGGTAAGTATATTTGATTTTTTTTAATGAAGGTATGAAAGCTGTGAAGAAGAAAGAGACCATCTAAAATGAAAAAAAAAAAAAAAAGACCAAATTTTACAAAGAACCAAGTAAAACTTCTAGTGGTAGAAATAAAATAATTGTTACTTAAAACTCAGGGAAACCACAGGGATACAACCAGCCAAATCCTGAATGTGGGAAAATTACCTGTGTCTTCAACAGTTAAATGGAAAAGAGAAGAACAAAGGGAATGGAAACTGTTATAGATTAAAAGAGATGGGAAACACTTCAACAAAATGCAATGTGAGAATCCTGATTCAAATCAACCAAATCTAAAATACTGTTAAGAAGTTATATTTATAAAGAATTGTTTGAAGGACAAGAAATATTTATTTTCTGTTACCTTTGATAAAATGGACTTTTGTCTTAGACTTATACTGAGGGACAATTTAGCACAGTCAAATAACAGTTCTCCTTACAGTTTTTATTGCAAGGACACCAGATTTGATAATGTTCGCTACTGCACGATGTGCTCTTAATAAAGACCAATGGGAGGACTTGTTTTCAAGCCTCCATAGAAAAACTGTACTTGTCTTAAACTGATCCACTCTTATCTCAAGGATACTACCAGTCCTGAAACCACACCTGTTTTTCCTTTTACTTTGGTCTGTAGGAAGGTCAAAGCCAAATGTGCATTCCCCCTCAAGCAGCCACACAAAACCACATGAATACACTCCTGTGTGCCATTTTATCCCGATGTAGCTCCATTTGCCTCCCCTGGCTTCCTTTAACCATACAGTTTATATTTTGCATGTTGTTTATAATCCACCTCTAGGTTTAAACAGAATTCTTAGTGTCCACTTTAGGAAGAACCCAAGTCTTATATAAGTTTTTAGGGGGTAAGGGGGTGATTAAAGATGTCACATAGACACTTAGAAAAAAGTATTTCTGCACTTAGCTTTTTGTCTCATTTAAGCTATGGCTCTTTAAAGGCACAAGCTGTATCTTTTTCAACTTTATATGACACACCATGCCTTGCACACTTGAATGAGCTGTTGAGGAGTAAGAGAACTGGAATATCACCAGCATCCCACACAGCAGTGCAACGCTCTAGGATATACTGACAAAAGCGAATCTTGAGCCACAGTCTTTGAAGAAAATGCTTGAGTCTTTGCAGTAGATTTTCATCACCCACTGAGACACAAAGTTCTGGAGAGAGAGAGAGAAATCCTGATGGATATTTCATAGAGTAATGCATTGCATTCTACTCCTGATTACATGGAAAACATAACCCAAATTAATGTGGTCGGTGCATGTCAAGGCTACCTCATTAGACTCCCTCCTCTAATCTGTATTCTGTTTCTGAAATTTTGTCCAAACATTTATATGTTGCTCATCCTAGATCACAGCACATGATCATTTAGTGTCTGACTCCGTTTGACCTTCCATATATCCCATCTTCTGTCTGTATTAACATAATCCAAAGAAGACTAGAGGTTAAAAGCAGAAACACACACCATGGGGTACAAGCAGCGTGAGCCTCAGTTCCCACGGAGCCACAGCGACAGTAGAAATGAGCGATGGGCCAAATAGTAATGGCACAGGGCATGAGAAGCAACCGTAATATCCGCATTTATTACATTTTAAAAAGAGAATGTATTATTCCCATTTTATAGAAAACCAAGGCTCTGCGAAGTTGTTTAACTTCCCTGAGGTCCACAAGTAGAAAGTGACTGCCAGAATTTGACTCTAGATATCTAATCCACAGCTTCTTCCATACCACCCTGCAATGGTGAGATTATCACCAAAAGAATGTAAACAATGTGTTTGGGAGTTTGAAGGAATGAGAAGAGGAAAAGAAAGAAAGGAAAATAAACTAATCAGAAGGGAAAGTGATATTTGTTGAGCAGTTACTGTGATCCAAGCACTTTCACATGCATTATCTTAAGTTCATACAACCGCTTTGTTTGGTAGGATATTTTTATCCACAGATGAGTCTCAAGAAAGAAAAGTGACTTTCCCAAGGTCGATACACATCCAGAATCCAAAGCATATCTTGTGATCTGAAGTCAGAGACTCCAAAGGCCATTTCTCCAATAAAAAGCACTTTCATCCTATTTCTACTGGTCTTTGTTACTATCTGTCTGACCAAATCAAAGGAAGCAGACCAGGAAGGGCCAAGACTGGGCAACAGATGACCAGAACTATCCTGTCTAACAGAGCTTGGACGACCAACCATCCTGACTTCTCCAGGGCTGCAGAATACAGTGCTTTCAGGGCTGAAAGACAATTCTTAGAAGGTACTGAGAGCTAAGCTCAGTGGCTCACCAGAATGGGATCCATCCACTGTAGGGTAACAGTTCCATGCAGAGGAGACCTTAACTTAGCAGCCAAGGAGCAGGGTGCCAGGATGAAAGGGCAGATCCCAAAAGGGACAAGCAAGAAGACAATGAAACAAGGTTAGTTCTAGGGATCCAGGAGTCAGTCTTATAAACACAGCCCGTCTAAGATGGCGTTTCTCTTGCCCTAGGCCAAGAATGCTTTCTGTATTTGAAAGTACTTTTGTAGCACCAGAACAGCCCTGATGAACATCTAACTCTACCAGTTTGTTTAAGACAAAGGGTTTTCCCAAGCCCTTTGCCCCCTACCCATCTGCATAGCATAATTTTGAAATTGACGGTTTAGAACCCTGGCTCCTCTCCGAACCCTAAGCACTGACACTCTCTCTTTGGTGTCTTTACCCCTCTGGTTTAGGCAACCAGAATTCTGACAATATTATCAAGATCTAGAAAGGCTTCATCATTCATTGAATCCACTACTGTGAAAGGAAGCCAGAGTGCACTTCTCTTCCATGTATCTCCACCATACTTCATTCTCCATGTCCAACTGCAGAGTGACTTGCTCTCCTGATAGCACCAGACAGTACATGGGACAGTTGTCAGGGGCGTGTGGGGAGGAGCAGACAGCTCTTCCTAACCCCCGCTCCCGTATTACATGGAGTTGACAAGTAATGCAAAATCACAATCAACTGGCTGAAAAAATGGGTGTGGCTTGTCTTCTCCTGAACTTTTATTTACCCGTCTTACTTCTTTTCTAAAGTTACAATGATAAAAGAGTTTTTCAAAGTTGTTCCCTGAGTCTAGGAGACACCTCTCTTCCTACAGTTCACTGAAAGTATGGATTGCATTTTGCTCTGTGATGAAGACTGCCAGCCCTTGCATTTGTTCACTTTAGGAACCAATCCTTCATTCCTCTGAGCAGGGAGGTGTCCAAAAGGCCCATTTCTGCAGCCAGACAACAGCTTAAGCACAGAGTAGCGACCAGTTTGGAAACCCCCGACTGACCGTGTAATACGGCCCAGTAAGAGCAGTTCTTCCCGGGGTGGCCGGAAGATCACTCTAGTGAAGGGGGTAGAGCAGGATGGCAGACGGTTTGTACAATTTTTTCGTAGTACTTCTAAAACTTTATTGAAGTGTTATCTATGCATAGAGAAGTACACAAATCATGATTAGAGCTCATTTTTTTTTCCATAACTGAACAAATTCATGTAACCAGCACCCAGATCAAGAAGCAAAATACTACCAGTACTTCAGAGATAAACCATTTTACCTGTTTTTGAAATGCATGAGAGTGAAATCATTCAGTATGTGCTCTTTTCTAGCTGGCTTCTTTCACTCACTATTGTCCTTGTGAAATGTTGTCGCATGGAGCACTAGTTCGTTCATTCTCGTCGCTGTGTAATTGGCCTCTGAATGACTAGAGCACAATTTACTTTCCATTCTATTGCGGATGGCCATTTGGGTGGTTTCAGGCTTGAGGCGACTACAAATGCTGCTTCTGTGAACTTTCTTATTCATGCTTTTGGTGAACATATATACGCACTTCAGTTGGTTACATATGCCTAGGGGGAAAAGTACAGGGTCACAGGGTTCAACTTCAGTAGATACTACCAGTTTTCAAGGCCTTCGCCCTTTCAGGCGAGACCATAGTTGATCTTGGAATCACAGACTTAGAAAAAATTCTGGAAATTCAGTGAGCATATTCCCTGGTTTCTGGCTCACTTGCCTTTCCCACGGACTTCAAATTCTTAATAAAGAGGTTAATAAAGAGATAATTAAGAGGTTTGGGCACAAACCTCTTAATAAAGATGGTATACCCCATCCTTTCCATACCCCTTTCACTAACTATAACTTGGTGAAAGCAGCTGTGGGATAGCCCCAGGGTAGAGCCCCTGACTAAAATTGCAATCTGCCTACACTCCTGGCTCCAAGCTGGCAAGCATGGTGACAGTTGGGAGCATACTTTCTAAGTGCAAAGACCTGGGTTGCGTTCAGTCACCTATCAGCAAGACATTTAGCTTCTCTGAGCCTCAGTTTCCCCATCTGTAAATTGACAATTGTCATATAAATGCACTTGTTCAGGGCTTGTCACACACACACAGATTGCATTAGTTACCTGGAGCTGCCATAAGCCGTACCATGAACCACCAAGATTTATTCTTTCACAGTTTGGAGACCAGAAGTCAGAAATCAAGGTGTCATCAGAGCTGGTTCCTCTGGGAGCTGACGGATCCTTGTTTCATGCGTCTCTTCCATTGGCCGGTGGCCTCTGGCAGCCTTTGGCATTTCTTGGCTTGCAGAGACTTAACTTTCTACCTATGTCATCGCGGTCTTCCTCCTCGTGTGTGACTCTTTCTCTCTGTCCACCCTAATCCAGTATGACCTCACCTGGATCTAACTAATTACATCGGCAAAAGGACCTATTTCCAATTAACATCCTGAGGTTCTAGGTGGATGTGAATTTTGGGGAGACACTACTTAACCCTGTGCAGGGGCATTCAATAAACAGAACTATTAGTATCTGCTACCTTTATTATTTTACTGACTGACTGACAGATGAATGAATCTTTCATTCATTAATTCAACAAATATTTTTGAGTGTCTACTATGTGCCAGGCACAGTTTTAGGTGCTGGTGATAAAGTCCCTGCTATCCTGAAAGTTACCTGCCAAGGAAATAGGAGGGAGATACACAAATCTATAAATCACCATGTAATATGTCAGGTGGGGATGATAAGAGAAAAAGGAAGGCAGGAACAGAGCATCTAAAAATTCTGATTTTGTTTCCTCTCTTCTCTCCTGCATGGGACCTCTGCTCTGGTGTTTGTTGGTGTGGTCTCAGCCTTTCTGGTGTTCACTGCAAAGGATGACATGAATTTTTCTATCTAAAAACAAGAAAACCTACTCCAGAAAGCCTTTTCCATTACAGTGAGCAAATTAATCATGATTATCCCATAAACTGGAGACTTGGATAACTGAGGAAGTTGTTCCAAATGAAAGAATAGCTCACAGGGTAGGAGGTAAATCGAATTCCACAAGTGATAATAAGAGAGAGCAAAAAGAGGGCAGTTATGTATCAGGCTGCATGAATCATTTACTATAAATCCAGATGTTTGCAAAATGAAAAACAGGCCAAGTCCATGACCTTGTGAACTGATGTAAGGACTAGTTAAAATATGACAGGAGAATAAATACCATGGAATGTTTGGGTTTTTTTTTTTTTTTTAAGACATGAAAAGGCCATTTACCTATCTATCACCTAGAAACATGTAGGAGATATAAAAATATTAAAATTTTATTCTGAACTGCCATCAACTACTTATATTTTTAAGCGAAGTTTCAATTATCATAAATCAGTAGCACAGCATGAGTGGCTTGTTATATCATTGTGGAGAGAAAAACACTTTGTTAACCTCGTTTCCAAGGAAATGAAACGCTTTTCAGATATGTCATTAACGCTCATAAAATCCCTCAGAGCCAAGCAGAGGGCAGATGTTATTTTTCAGAATGGCCACAGACCATCGATAGGAGGAAATCTCATTTAATTGTCTGAGTATTTATTTGCTTATTTATACTTCAAGGAACCCATTTTAAAATGGAGACTGAAGTAATTTGTATTATTAAAACATGTATCAAACAACCTAGAAGGAACCTAGTGTTAAAAAAACATAAGTAAAATGTAGGTGGAGTATTAACCTATCATGCACATGGAGAATTAACCTATCCCAAACAAGCAAAACACCAATAAAGTGGAAGCTAGCCGCCCTTGTAAATTCATGAAACAAAGAATCCCGAGTGTCCAAGGCTCCTCCCGAATCTGTACTGACCCAGAATTCGTTTCCATGCTGGCCCGGAGCACTGCCAGTGCCCAAACTGCCCCTCAGCGACATCCCACACTCTCCTTCACACAACCCTCCCGTTCGCATTTCCAAATCCCACACTTCTCTACATCTTCCCTGAGTTGTTCCACTTCATTGCTGGGCACTCAGCCACGATTCTTACCCTTGTCCCAGCACTACTGTTGACTGGAATGCGACAGACAGCCCCACCTACCATGCATTCTCGCCTAGGGCTGTGGCCCCCTTCCTGCTGTATCCACCCGCTTCTAGTCTGCTCACCCTGCTTATAGACATGCAAGAATTTGCCCTGCCTATCCAAGAAACATGGAAATCATCGCGGGTGCATGAAAGGCAGCAACAACAGTTAGGTTGTCGTGGTTTTCTATTTTGGCTGGGGGGAGGGGGGGGTTGCCTGTGGTAAGTGGAACTATGTATGAAAGAACCTAGGACGCCCTGGAAGACAATTCTGAATTCTGCAGTGTGTGCATTCACAGACGCACTCCTTAGGTGAATATTTATTGAATAGTGTTGGGTGAGAAATTACCTGGACACAATGGTAGCCTCCAAGTCCGCTACCCAGCAAGCTTTCCCAGGGGTCATGGAAACAGAAAGGCTCTCAAACTACATTGATACGTTTGAATCACGTGGTTCATTAAGTGGACTTGAAGCCCACAGGGAGAAGCAAGGGAAAAAGATACAGTGTAAATTATCACACTTAGGCTAGAGTGCAAGCAGGTGGAAGAAACTGCACGACCTAAATTCTGGGTTCTGCTTTCCCCATGGATGGCATTGCTGTGAGGACTGGAGTTAGGGACAGGCAAGAGGACACAGCAAATGAAGGTTCCTAGGGCGAGGGCACACACGTGCTCTATCAGAACAATTGTACCTGGCCACAGCTGTAGTTTGGCGATTAGCCTATTGAGCAGCCACGGGTTATATTTGCATTTCTTGGGAAGAGGACACACAGGGCCAAAGTGGGTATGCCCGTGGGTATCCAAATCGAGACCTCATAAATATTCAGTACCTTGTGTCTATTTCATGTATCATAATTATTTGGTAACTACTTGGTCCTTCTTTCCTTTCCTGTCTATGTTCACACACATACACTTAATTTATTTGTGCAATAGATTACTCACTGTCTATGGGTAACACATCTTAATGAGTTTCATCCATTGTATTTGTTTGCTATAGCAGAACTGAATATCCTCAAACAATATAGCAAAATGCTCTTAGGAGTGACTCCCTCGTTCCAGACTCTGGGGGCAGGAAGGTAGTGCACAGGGAGTAAGCCCTTGGAGACACAGGCAGCAAAGGCACGATGGAGGGGTTGCTACCTGAGGTAAGATTTCAAAGCAGGGGGAGACCTGGGCTCTCCTGACAGAGGAGGAACCACTGAACAAAGGCACTGAGAAGTAACACGGCGTGGTGCCTGCAGAAAACTAGAGCATCACGTGCAAAGTGCAGAACAGGTGTATGGAAGATGGGACTGGACAGGAGAGAGGCGGCCAGCAAGAGGAAGCTCTGTGTCAAGCTGGAGTTGGACATCATCTAGGAGGAGATGGGCAGCTTCCCACAAGGGCTGCGCGCTGACTCACCAGAGCTACGTGATTGAAGCTCTGGGAATCACAGCCTGGGCTGCGGAGGCGGTGAAACTCGAACGTGGCTAGGGTCAGGGTCAGGGTCAGGCGTGTAGGGCGCACAGAGTTCCAGGAGGTGGAGGAGCATGGCTCAGTCATGGCCCACGGCACCTCGGGCTCTCTGCTGCCACCGAGTCCTGCGGGCTCTGTTTGTGAGAACTGTCTCAAAGTAAATGAAGCAGGTTGGTTTCACCTCTTTCCCCTCCAGCAACGGATGGATGGTCTCGCTCAGCAGTGGACAGTGCTCAACACCATGTCAGCTTGCGCTACTGTTCCTGTTTGGTTTCTGGAGGAACGGGGGACCAACTCAGAGCTCAGTTTTGATTTCACAAAGGGGCCCCTTTGCTCTACTCATCAGATAAACAAACCTCTCTGGGCCCCTTCTCAACTAGAGCTCCTTAGGTTGTATCTGTATTTGTGATAAAGGGATAAACATCTCCCAATTTCTGCTGATAGACTCGAGAAAAGACCTAGACTAACTCTTAATTGCCAACCTATTGTCTGGGGGCAGAGGAAAACCTGTAGGAAAGAAACAAGATAAATAATTTGTCTTATAAACTATTCTTCCCTAGTTCTTCAAGCAAGCTTTAATTACAATGGCTGATCAATTCTCTTATTGATCCACTAAACACTCTTCGAGCCCCTAGTGTGTGAGCTGCACCTGTGCTTCTCACAGCGATTCACCAGCAGGCCAGGCAGGGTTCATGGGACAAAGTTTCATTTAATCCCATCAGAGATGGATTTACCATCAATTACTAAACTTAAGCCTCGGGGTCTCTCCCTGGAATAGGTAATTTCCAAGATCTTGGGAGGGGACTTAGCAAAGAGTTTACACAGTTGTATGTTTTATGAAATGTGCAAATGTATAATATTTTAACTGCAATTGGCTTAAGCCAATTACATCCAGGGTCTGGCACAAATAATGCCCCTTTTTTTTATTATAAAATCTTTTATTACAAAATCATAAGCATGTAATTCTGTAACATAACATATCACGCTCAAGCACACCACATGACATTTTAGGTGAAATGTTCAAATTAAAACTATAAATTATTACATCTATGTTATTACCCTACCAATCACCCTCATGCAGGCGTCACTTCTGCCGGACCCCATATTTCCATTTCGGCTTTCCTTCAGCCACGTTTCCCCTCGAGCTGGTGGCTTTACAGGGGCTACAGGCATCTCAGGGATCTGGGTAAGGAGACGTTAAATTGGGAGTCCATTTAATTTGTGTTTAGTGGGATATACGTGTGTGGTTAACAGTCATTTCACGTGATTAACGAAGTCATTCCAAGAAAAAGATGTTGGGCCAGAGTTCATACCATGATCTGAATGTGTCCTACTGAACCCCATACCCCACGTATGCTGGTAACGGGAGTAACAAGGTTTGAAATGTAAGGAGCCAAGAGTCAGGCTACGGGACACGTTTCCAGTCATCGGATGTATAAAGCTAGGTCCTTCGGTTGTGGAAAGGCCCACAGATGAATCACTGCCCAGATGTGCCAGGCTTACCCGGGGAGTACAAGAAAATCAGGGGCAATGCAGACCTCTGAAGTGAAAGAAAGGAGATATTAAATAGAGAAGGGGTGGAGAGAGAAGGGAAAAGGAGGCTTTGCTCACCTGGGAGAATCTTATGCTCTTGCTGAACTCAGTGACACAATGTAGTGGTGGTGCGTCGTCCTAGGATGTGACACGAGGTCTTTGGTGCCCCACTTCCTTGGCTCTGAACCTGGTGAAGAAAGTCTCTGGCCTCAATTCCAGAGTATGTTGTCCGAATGCCACAGCTTACCGCTACGAGCAAGTCTCTGAAAGTGTGCCTACAATTCCATGGACCAAGGACCCACCTCTCCCTGCCCAGAGGCATCTACCTTCCTATTCAGGCTCCAGGAACATGTGGTCCTCTGAACTAGTTTCCGACCTGGAGGGAGCCCTCTCCAGCAGAGGATAGACTGGGGCCCCGGATGGCAACACCAAGTTTTCAGGCTACTTCTGGAAAGTTCAATCCATCAGGCCTCCAAACACTTTGGGTTTCCACAACATTACGAGCCAACAGATGCAGGCCTCTCGTATGCACAATGGGAAAATGTTATTCATGCAGCTATGATGTGTCCGCCACTGAGGTCTAAGGGAACCAGATACACCCACCAGAAACTTCAGTAATGAGTAGGAAGTACAAACTAAGAGACTCAAGAAATAAAAAGTGTAAGACGGCCACAGTGTCTACAGATTATTGTCCTAAATGGAGGATGATGCTTGACCGAGTTTCTTCCAGGTCTTCCACCCCCTTCCAGTGGACAAAGCTGCTGCAGGCAGTGCTATACACATAGGTCACGTGTGACAGGATGGGATGCTGTGGGCACAAAGCCTCGTTCAACTAGCTTAAGTGGTAAGGAATGGATTCTCTCACACAACGAGAAGTCGCAAAAAGGGTGATTCTAGGGCTGGTTAGCTCAGTAACTCAGTAATTTTTTCCATTCCACCATCTTCAGTGTGTGGTGCCACCTTCCGGGTTGCCTGCCCCTCGTGGCTCCCCGAGGATGCTGCAGCTTCAGATAATAATGAAGGCATTGTCCAGACGGACGAACAGGGTCTGCTTCCTCTACCGTGTGGCTTTTTAAAAGTCAGGTTTATGGACATAGAAATTACCTACAGTAAAATTCACCATGTTTAAGTGTGCAATTCGATGACTTTGACAAGTGTATGCAGTCACGTAGCAATCAAGGTGTAAGGCATTTCCTTCTTGCCAAAAATTTCCCTCGTGTCCATTTGTGGTCCATCTCCTCCCTCAACCTCAGCACTGGCAACCACTAATCTGATTTCTGTCCCGATAAGTTGACTATGCAAGGATGTCATGTAAGTGGGAGCGCACACCCGGGAAACTGTGTGTGTCTGGTGTCTTTCACAAAGCATAATTATTGCGTCTGAGATCCATCCCCGTTGTGGCGCGTGTCGGTAATCATGCGTTCTGCTTTATTGCTGAGTGGTATTCCATTGTATAGATGTACCGTAATTTGTTTATTCACTCGCCAGTTAATGAACATCTGGGCTGTTTCCAGTTTCAGCTATTATGTATAAAGCTGCTGTAAACATTCACAGACAGGTCTTTGTGTGGATGTATGTTTTCATTCCCTTTGAGTAAATTCTTAGGAGTAGAATTGCTGAGTTGGAAGGTTAACACACATTGCTTTTTAAGAGCAAGAAAACTTTTCCCAGAAGTTCCTCCATGTCTTATTGCTTATAATTGGATCACATGTCCCTGCCTAAACTTCTGGCAGAAAGAACAGAAGGAAACTAATCAAAATCCACTCTCCTGGCTACGGGGAAAGGACAATCTCCCCCGGTCATATAGCTTCACGTGAAGACAAAATCTGGGCTCTTCCAGCAGGAGAAAAAAGAGTAAAATAGGTTTAGGCAGGCACCCATTGGTGACCCTATCTCTGGACTTCTTATATTAGATAATTAATTCCTTATTTTGTAAGCCACTTCAATCAGATTTTTTACCAAAAGCACCCTGAATGACCTACGTGTGAACAACCTGAAGCAGTTTTACCAATCAGAGGGGACTGCCATGACTTGCACCTCATAACCATGGGGTCCGGGCCACAGCTGATTGGACCACATGCTGGTCAGTGGTCCCTAAGGAGCTCACTGAGGTCTTCCACTCTAGGTCTGTCTGAACCAATCACCTCGTCTCTGGGAGACTCTGCGCTCAGGACCAAGGGAAAGAGACAGTAAGTAGTTGAAGAACGACAGCAGAATCAGGAGACAGACACTGAGAAGCCAGCAGGAGGCCCGAGGGAGGGAGGGTAGAGGAGCGCTATATTAGAGCGAGAAAGCAGTCGGAGCGGCAGCAGGAGCAGCAGCAGAGATCAGAGGGTCATCTGTGGGACCCTGTCATTGGAATGGGGGCAATGGCTGTCACTTCTGGGAGAAGGAAAGATGCGCACTGCCACAGCTGCCATGCATCTGGGACAGTCACCTGCTTTGGCTGAGACTGCTGAGAGGATCGTTAGTCTTCCTGGTTTCCCCAACGGTCCATACACAGCCTGCCACCTGAGACCGCCTTAGGTAGCCAGGACTGGCCCAGTCCTTTGCCTTCAGAGCTAGCTCACTTTACAGTCTTCCAATTGCAGTGTGCCCAAATGTGTCCCTGAAGGCCAAAATATGCAAGGGAAGCTAGTCACGAATACAGCAGTCACTACGCCCCTCTGAGCACTGTCAGTAACCTGAGGAGGACAGAGCCCACTGCATGTGACTGTACAAAGCAGATTCACTGAGGGCTGACTCTGAGCTGGGCACCGTTATTAGGCACCTCGATGGGTTAACTCATTAAATCCTAAAAACACTATGATGCAGAGTTTCCATTTTACAGATGAGGAAATTGAGGCCTGGTGCTAGAGTACTTTGCTCAGCTTCCACAACCAGGGAGTGGCAGAGCCTTTTCCTGGGGTGAGGCGCTCCCGCCATCAACCTCGGACCAAGGACCCTGTGGGGACAGAGCATGGAGAAGTGGCAAGGAAGGCAGAAAAGGGCCTCACTCCCTCTGGAAGCTGAGGAGGACACCTGACTGATGAGGAACTCCAAAAGCAGGAACAGGAGGAATGCAAGCAACACACACACACACACATATTTCCAACCCTCCAGGCCACGGAAAATGTCTCCCACTTCAGAGTTCTGGCCCGAGGATTGACTTGGACCTTAGGCCGAGAGGAAGCAAGCCACTTAGACTCAGAACTTGTCCTCTAAGGCCTTGTGACTCAAAGTTTGGCCTGTGGACCAGTGGCGTGGGCATCAGCTGCATGCTTTCTGGATGCACAGGCTCTCAGCCCTGCCTGAGACAGAGTGACTGTGTGTGTGTATTTTACGAGACCACCATACATACTTAAAACACAGATGATACGTATGTACTTAAAATTCTGAGATGCTCTAAGGAGACCTGGAGTCTTTGATGCAAGGGATGGGAGCAGGGAAGAGAAGAGAGGCCAGACCCTCTCATAGTTTACCCTAGGGCAAGCGTGACTGGTCAGTATAATTTTCAGACCTTGTATTTAATGGTGTTAGGACATAGCCACCTCTGCACTGTTGGGTTGGTATTGTGAATGCTCATTTAACAACAAAAGCATGAATTACGTTTTCCTTAGAAATTGCTTTCCTGAATTTCCTATATGTGTCTCATCTATTCTCCCTGGCTGTGTGTGTTTCTGAGTGTGGAAAAAGCAGAGTTTAAATGTCAGGAGGAAGGGATCAGATTCCCTATCCTCTTGCCAACCAAGAGCACATTTACTAGTCTCTTCCCTCCATTAAACGTTAAATGATGTTTATGAAGCACCCACATGGGCCTGGAGCTTTTCTCAGGGCGTGGGGTTGCCAGGTGGCCCACATAATGGCATTACCCTTTATTTGAACTTTCTACCCTGGTGTTCTTGGAGACTCTTCAGGAACGCTGTGAATGGGCTCATATTTAAAGCGAGAATGAGGAAGGGGTATAGCCGCGACACAGGAGAGGTAGCCCCTGATTCTTAATCAGATAAGTTAGTGATCTCTGACTGGTCCGTTTCATCCTACCTCAGTTCCCCCATCAGCCCTGTCCAACAGCCGTCCTCAACTGTCCCTGGCCAGCCCCCGCGCTGGCTGAACCCTGCCTCTTCGTACTGTCCAAAGGAAAATTTGACAATCCATCAAGTGCTGAAAAGGCTGTCAAAAAAGGACCAACTTTTCCTATTAAATCTCACAGATGGAGGGACCAGACTCACCAACTCGATTCTGGGGTTGCTGTTTTTAAAAATGGGAAAGTGCGTGTTAAACCAGAGCTGGCCTGGAAAATCCAGATCATATGGACACAACAATTACAAACCAGATAGGTATAAAAATGGGCGTTGCATCCTAACATGGGAGGAAAGTAGACAGGCTTCTTGAAAGATGTATCCTTTCTTTTGTGGCCAAACCTGACATCTTTCAGCATCTCGTTGAACATGTCAGGGTAACAATTGCTCGGTAAACACAGGGTGGGAATTATCTCCCTACCATCACCAGGAACTGAGATCTATAATATGTAAAAGCAGACTGTTACATCCCCCTCCCCTAGCAGCACCGTTAGTAAACAAAGCATCCACTCCGGGGAAGGCATACAGAACTCGTTAGAAATTCGTCTGCAGAGAATTCGTCTGCAGAGAATGCAGGAAGGAAGAGGAGGGAGGGGAAGCTCATGTGCCACCAGACTCTTGCCCTGCTTTCCCTTGGACTCTGCTGCTCCGGTTCAGAAGGCTGCTTTCAGGCCAGTAATGATGAATCTGACGCCATGTGAACAAGATTTGCAGGTGTGAGTGGGAGGCTGCTGGGGCAAGCCCGGATGAACGGAACGTGGGGAGAGGAGAATTTCTGGGACACAAGCAGAAGCAAAGTGCTCGGGGTTGTGCTTGAATGAGCAATAATAGGACAGATGCCTCTTCCTGAGGGAGGGTTGATTGGTCATCCAAGAGGCAATTTAGAGCTCTGATCTGCACAACTCTCATGCTGCAGTCAGAAAAGGATGCAACGGGATGAAAGGCAGCCTCATGGAACCACGAGAGTCGGAGTTGTCTGACGACTTGAAAAATCTATCACGCCCATTGAAGCTAACTCCACAGCACACAACCCCCATGAAAGCAAATGAATAGACAAGCCAGGGGCACAAATATCTGCCACATAGTAGGCACTCAGTAAATAATTAGTTACTGAATGAATGAATGGAGGAGCTGATTAAAGCTTCAGAGGCAATCATTTGGTCCAGCAATGGTATCTATTCATTCATTAGTTCATTCGGCACGCGTATTTTGAGTGTCCACGTAATGTCTTGAACTATGTACCAGTGAACTAGACAGAAGAGGACTGCCCTCCACAGTTCCTAGTGGGGAGACACAGACAAGTAAATAGGCAAGCAAATAGATAATAAGATAATTGATAACCCTTGGTAAGTGTCGTAGAGATACTGAAATGTAGTATTAGAATAGACTAGAACAGAGATCAGCAAACTTCTTTCAGAAAGAGCCAGAGAGAAACTATTTTAGGTTTTGTGGGCCAAACACTCTCTACTGTAACTGCTCAACTCTGCCATTGTAGCCTGAAGGCAGCCATGGACGATATGTAAATAAACGAGCACAGCTGTGTTCAACTAAAACTTAATTTATGAACCCTGAAATTCAAATTTCATATAATTTTATATGCTACAAAATATTATTCTTACCAAAGTAGGTTGATGACCAGATCTGGCCCGCAGCGCGGAGTGTGTCGACCCCTGGAAGAGAGTGACAGGGCAAGGAGGGAGGCTCTGCCAGGAAGGTGACATCTGAGCCGAGATGAGTATGAGGGTCAGGAACCAGCCATGCAAAGAGAGGAGGAAAGACCATTCCAGGCACAAGGAGGAGCGGCCCAGAGGCCTTCAAGAAAGAAGGAGCTCTGTGCTCAGGGAACATGAGGATGGCCAAAGAGGCTGACGTAGAGTGAGCAAGCCACATGAGGTGTGTGCTTCCATACATCCGGGGTCCGGCACAAATAACACCCCCTTTCAATGACAAAATCTTTTATTATAAAATCATAAGCATGTCACTCTGTAACATAACAATATCACACTCAAGCACACCATATGACATTTTAGATGAAATGTTCAAATGAAAGCCATGAATTATTACACCCATATTATTACCCTACCAACCACACTCAAACAGGCATTGCTTCTGCCAGACCCTGTGTACCCACAGTGCTATCCGCTGTAGACGGTAGTTGAATAGCTGTGAGGGAAAACAGATATGGAAACTTCTTTGTCCTCACTTGGTCATGGTCTGGAGAGGTAAGGATGAAGACAATCCCGGTCCCTGCGCTCATCATCCAAGCGTGGAGCTCTGTGTCGGAGAGGTGTGCGTTGTGTGCTTGGCCTGATGGGCGTACCTTTGGACAAAATGGGTTCTGACCTTACTGACCCTGGTTGCTTATCTGCAGATTTCTTCATCGTTCAAGATTAGTCATTCTTGGGTTTAAGCAAAAGTATCTTTCTGGAAAAATTATAAGAGAAGCAGCTCACAAAATGAGGTTTTGTTTGAATGCACAATGGCCACTTTGGGGTTTACAACTTTTGGAGTGTTACGCACTGTTTGACACCTGGACTCCAACCAACATCCATCAGCCGGTTTTCGCATAAGTGTTTTGACATAATCTCATTAAAGCGAAATTATCAGAAGTCTTCTGGAATTCTGTATTCAAAGGGAAAATAGACAACTCCATCCATCAAGCACACACCATGACAGCTATGGCGACCATCAAAAACTAGGAGAAGCAGGTTTTTGGAAAACCCCATTGCACCTCCTCCCTCCCCTACCAGTTTGGGGAGAGCAGGAGGGGGTGATGGAGGGAAACGGCCAGGCCCAGGTGAGAGGAACTTGTCTTTGCAGCCTTCTTGTTGCTCGCTGATTCTTTGGCTTCTGGCCTTTACAGGCTTTGGACTTGAGTCAATTCCTGTTCTTGTGGAAGCCACCCAAGTCCATTTGTTACCTTTCATATGTGGATTTTTACTTTGTCAATTAACATTTCTTACACAGAATTAAAGCACAGAATAGCATCTCAACTCTTCATATCCCCAACTGGGGGGCAAAGCAACTCAGCAGTTTTCAAGTCCTGGCAGCATCAAAAGAGCATCTGCAATCAATTACCACCTTTTTTTCCCATTTCTCACCATCCTTTGCTTAAAAATGGCTAACTTATTTTTTTCCCTTCATATCCTTGTAAAAACATATGCACACACCAACACACACATGTGCTCCCAGGCTGAAATCACAAGTGCCAAAGCTCAGCCTGGAGAGAGCGTTTACGGCTGGGTTATACATCCCCCCAAAAAGGGGGTTATAATGGAAACACTGACAGGTCATTAACTGTAATAGCGTACACCGAGGCACAGAGTTTTCACGTTGTCTCCATTTTGTTTGTGTCAGCAGGATTTCCAGGCCCAGAGTCTGGTTGCCGCTCACGAGTTGTGCCCGAATGTGCGAGGCGGGCTTGAGGGCAAGAGGACAGCCCAGAGAAAATGACTCGGGACGTGCCGAGTTTTCAGGCGCAGGATATTTTATTCTGTGATGTTTGGACTCAGTAATGATCACAGGAATCTCAGCCAGGAGAAGATGCCACCTGGGTGAGAAGCCTACATCGCCATGAGCCACTCATCTCACAAGGCCAAGGTCTCCTTGCCCCGGTGTGACTGTTACTGATGTAAAGAATCAACTTAGAGCAACAAGCTAAGTAGCTGATAGATTGGATGGAACTATTCCCCGCTGGCTATTAGTTCTTCTTCTTGTGCTTTCTTATAAGGAGATCAGTCCATGTCCAGGGCTCAGATCATTGCCTGACACACAGTAAATGCCCATTATATACTGGGCGTTGCACACACAGCTGGATGGATCAGCGAGCGGAGGAAGGAATAAACAAACGAATTTCTATCAGCCTCAGGTTTCCCATCTGTGAAATGAAGTGGATCAAGAAGACCAGTGGTTTTCAACTCTGGTTGCAAATTTGAATAACTTTGAACCACTTTACAAAAATGATAATACCCAGATCCTACCACAGACCAAATAAGTCAGAATCTCTAGACATAGGGCTTGGGCACCAATAGTTTAAAAAACTCCGTAGGTGGTTCTAATGTAGACTAGATAATTCTAAAATTCCTTTCTGTCTTGAAAACTCTATGGATTTTAACTAACGTGGGTCATAAAATGCAAGGCCTAGAATTTGTCACTCCCCAGCGCAGAAAGATAAAAGGAAGGGGAGTGAAATGACATCAATAAATTATATTTAGGAAATAATGGCCATTTATTGGACTGCTTGGTGCCAAGCACTGTGCATTACCTATCTTTTCTCCAGTCCCTCTGACGGGTGGCATTGTCCCCTTGTCCCTGTTTCTCGGATGAGGAACCTGGGCTCAGAGAAGTGGTGTCCGTGGACTCCTTTTCAGAAGTAGATGATGTTCAGCAGCAGGCAAAGGTTTTATGTTCGGGCACAGTGGAGGAAGAGAGAGAAGCAAGAACTTCAATACACCACAAAACTGTGAGGTTTGGGGAGGAGGAACTCCCTCCCACCCCTGCTCCTCTCTAACTTGAAAAAGGACAACGCTGCCTCTCCCCCAGGCCTGGGCCAGCTGTCAGAGATGAGCCCTGATAAAGGCCCTGGGCCTCCTCCTTGAATTCCTTTGTTCCAGAACCCATCCCATTAGAAAAAGGTCACACATCTTTGGCCCCTTTTAATTTCAGGGGTGGAGAGGTAAAAGCCCAGTCAGGGAAACATGTGCAATTATGAGCAATTACTTAAACGGCTTTCAGACAAGGCTTGGCTCTCCACCAGCAGGCAGAGGGGCCGGCGTCTGGGTTTTGTAGGCGAGAAGGAGAGAGGGTGGGAAGGTGGAGAGGGGGGAGGGGAGACAGCGAAGCCTTTTGTCACTAGGCTACAAAAAAAAAACATTGGTATTTCCTGCCACTGGACTAGCTGACACTAACCAGCCCTGCGCAGGGGAACTATTCACTTAAAAGTCATCGTTTCCTTTACTTATCTGCCTCTAAAGAAACAAATCTATTAGCAGCAAGAAATCACTCCAGTGGCTTTAACTAAGTGCTTCTCCTACTGACAATGCCAAAGCCTGTCTTCAGCTCCCGCCCACCGCCCCCTGGCCCCGCTCCTGTGGGCAGCAGCTCCGCTGCACGCTGGCCTGGCCTGCACGCTGGCCTGGCCGATGTCAGGGTGTCTCTGGCCACCAGAGATAACAAGGGCCATTACATTCCAAATCCTTTCCCCACCTCCTTCCCCCCACTCCACCAAAGTCCCAAACCCAATTTCTCCCTGGCAGATCAAAGGCTGCTCAGGCTACAGGAGAGCTCACTCGATCAATAAACTCTTGACAAGGGAATAAACAGAAAATCCAATATTTTCCTTCAGGATTTACTTGGCCCGTGGAATAGCAGTGCATTGCTATGCCTTTCCTTTTGAGAACCATGGCAATTTGGTGTGGAGTTCAAAATAGTTCGCTCTCTGAATTAAAAACAAAGATGTCCAAATAACCCCAAGAACACTTTTCTAGGCTTTGTCGGTCTTAAATGCACAAACCGTGTTGTGGTACAGTTGGACTTTTTGGATCTTCCAAAAGCAGCTTTCCTTTCACTCCAACTAAGTTTGCAAGAGTTACTGAAGAGCTTCCTAAGAAAGTAGATCTAATTTTAACAATTAACTTTGCAATTTAGGAATTGTGTAACAAAATGGCCTTGGCCGGGTAGCGCCATTGGTTAGAGCATGGTCCCAGTACACCCAGGTTGTGGGTTTGATCCCCAGTCAGGGCTCATATGAGAAACAACCAATGAATGCATAAATAAGTGGAACAACAAATAGATGTTTCCCTTTCTCTCTCTCTCTCTCTCTAAAAATCAATAAATAAAATTTTTGAAACTATGGATCAAAAAGCACAACAAACAAAAGCAATTAAATCCAGGATGCCATGCGTTTGGGACATACTAATTATTGTTAAACCCAGGAGAATACTCACTTAAAAAATCAACTCCATTGATCACTCCCCTATGTCTCTTTCCTAAACCCTCAATCCATGAAATCGGAGAGCCGAATTGCTAAAATAGCCCAGGGGACGCACTTGTTACATAGCCATCTAAATTGCCCCATTAAGTATGTATGATGTTATATTTACTCACACATGCCTTCATGTATATTACATATATATTACAATTCTAGAAATAAATCCTTGCACCTTCGTCCTTTATAAGGTATATAAAGGAGGAAATTGGTTACATCAATATGAGCTCTTCATTAGTAAGTATGGGAAATGCTTGACAAAGATCAGAGAAGCACATCAAACCACTCTGATTTAGGATCCAGAGAAAAGAAAGCAAAGTAGATCGGCAACATAGGCCAGAAAATGAGGAAAAGCTGGGGGCCGGGGGTGGTGGTGTCTTGTGACACAATGACAGTTATAGCTTCAGCTATAGACAATAGGATGTGTCGGGTTTACATTTGCAGCCTACAGGAAGAACACAGACTCCTTGTATATTTGTGTATTTCCTTCTAAAGCATGACTTAATATTGATAGCTACCATTTATTGAGAGCTCACATTTACCAGGCACAAAGCAAAGCACTTGACAAGCTTTACATTATTTCTTTTAGTTCTCACAAGAGTCCTATGAAATAGGTACTATTTAACAGAAGAGGTAAGTGGTCCTAAAGAGATTAAGTGCCTTCCCCAAGGTCACAAGAGAGTAACTGGAAACGCTGGGGCTTGAACGGAGGCGCCTGACTTCAGAGCCAGCACGGGAACTGCCCACCTGAGACCCGACGGCCTGTGACGTCCCTGCCAGGCCTCCACTCTTCGTTTCAGTCGCGAGTCAATGGCCTCTCTCCTCGGCATCTTTTCCCAATCTTCTCCTTCCAAATCTTCACATAACTTTCTCAATGTTTTATTCATGAGTCTGTTTATGTTGCCTATCTCCAATTATACTGTTTTTCAAACACTTTCCCCTCATCCTTGTATTTCTGTTAAGTTAGGAGAAAACCAGTATTTCACAGAGGAAAACACAGACCACAAAGCGCTTTGGTGGGAACCTAGAAACAGGTCCAAAGATTCATGTGCCTTCCTGCTGAGTCTTGTGACCCTCCGGAAACACACCTTTTACATTACTTTCCTTAGTTTTCAAGTACAACAGCTTAAAGAAGCCTGGCAGATTTAACGATATCTGTGCCCTGGCAGGAGTATGTTCACTCCACTCATTTTCCTCTTCCTCCTCTTGGCACAATGATTTGTACTCACCCTTTAAGGGGGCAGTGGGGAAGCCTTTTGTTCCACCATGGTAATGGGCACCTGTCCTCAGACCCTGTGTTTGATGACTGTTGCCAGCCCTCTCAAGCAGTTCACCATGAAAGTTCAGGATCAAGCAGCCTTTGTATGTCACACTGTCAGCAAACTCACCTGAAATGGCCTGCCTGCCTGAAGACAGAACTTAGCAACCTTAGCCTAAGATTGGTCAGTACCACTGGTCCACCTTGTGAGAAAAATCCTTGAGCCAAACCACACAAGGCCAAAGTGGTCATGGTAGGGAGAGAAAAGCCCAAGCCAGACAGAATGCAATTATTTTCTCTGTTAAGAAAATCTACCTGATGGGACTGAAATGAGGCAGGTAGAAGGGCAGGGGCTGGCAGCTCCGGTGGCAACCACGGTAAATACTAACCTCAAGGTGCCTCTCTTTGTGGCCATGAAGAGGATTCCTTTGGAGGCAAAATCACCTGAAAACCAACCACCTTCCTTGACTCACCTGTTGTGCCCATCAGCTGCCTTCAACATTCATGCCACATTTGAATCTCTTAGTCAACAATGCAGTGTTTTTTTCTATCACCTTTTCCGGTACACTTTGATAACTTATGGGCCTACGCATCTAAACTGTGCCAGATCCATAAAATGTGTATGCACTCTTCTGAGAGAGAAGCTATTCCTTTGAGAAATACGTTACTCTCTCCTTGGACCCTATGGATTTGAAGATGGCTCCTGCTGCCTGCAACATGGGAATCAGGGAAGTGCTTGAAAACTGCTGCAAGACAAATGAAGACTCCAGAGGGCAGTCAGTGGGAAAGGCTGGTTAGAGGGAAGATCGGACCCAAGAGGATTACATCGAAGTGTACTTTCAGGATGAAAATCCTTATTTCTGCCTTCCCACGGGCCTGTGCCCATGATAGATCTGCCCTGCCCACTGACATGCTCTCACCTGGGCTCCTCATGGCCCAAGGTGCATGTGCCCCATCTGGCTACATGAATTCTTGGCCTTGTATCAAGACGAGGATAACTGATCACTGTTGTTTGACCCCATAACCTTGACCTCATTAGCACTGTGCCCTCCCAACAATGTTAAGGAGCTATACTCCATGTGGTCATGTCACCTACCATGAAACCATCAAGCATGCGAGCCCTGGATGGGTGACAGATATCTGGGGAAATTAAGGCTGAAATACTATCTACACATCTATTTCTAGGAAGTAGTGTGCTTCATATACATGCTCCTATTTTCAAATACATCAAAATTGCTATAGAATAAAAATGGTTGATTTTGAGCCTTTAATAGAAATATATATAGGTAAATATTTTATTTATAAATATATTTATTATCACATACTATATATTATATTTTAATAAATATATTATATTTACACATTAAACCATATATATATAATTTTAGAAACTTGAGGAGAATCTGAGATAAAGGGCGACAGAAGTTATCCAGAGGCTCCATTTCCCTACGTTTCACAGGAAGACTGGTGAAATGAGGATTTTTTTTTTGTTTGTTTTCCAAAATAAAATTACCACTAAAATTCTAGTGTTTCTTTTCCCAGCAAGTCTCCTTTTTACTTAATCTCCTCGTCTTTCTCTCTGTTGGGTGCCTAAGGGGAAAAGAGTCTGCCCACAGCGGACGCCTCCACTTCGGCCACTTAAGTGGAGTGCGATTGTTGAGCAATTCCCTGCCATGACTCCCCTTCCCCTTTCTAACCCTTTGCTCCCTGCCTCTATTTCCTATGGAGACCTCAGCCTACACCACTCTCCCCTCCCCTCACCACATTCCAAATATGGCCTCTCTCAACACACCAAGTTTCTTCCTGCCCACGGGTGTTCGCATTTGCTGTTCACTCTACCTGGAAGACCCTGCCCTGTCTCCTGCTCGTCTTTCGCCTTCTACCTCCATACTCTCCCACTCAGAGACTCTCCCACCTGATTCAGTCCTCCACCTCCACCCAGTGACACCCCCCTGAGACTTTTCCTTAGAGTACTTATCATCATCATAAATCTTTTGTACGTATTTATTCATTATTAGTTCTCTCCTCCTTCTAGAATGTCCATAAAGTAGAAACTTCACTTATTTTTTCTTTTTTTGCACTCTCAAACACTCAGCACTGAGGCAATGCCTGGCACGTAGTTGGAGCTAAATAAACAATCAGTGAACAAATTAATGAATTAATTAAGTGTCCAGTGTTCCTCAAGGGAAAGGCATTGCTTCTCCAAAAAGATGATCAAATACTGGATATCATGCTATTAAGGAAGTTTGAAGAGCATTAACCACTTCACACACCCTGACACTCTCTCTGCTGAGTGGCCGGGTGTTGTGAGAACCTGCCTGACTTTGGGGGGACCCTCTAGTTTCCAAACACAAAATTGCCTACATACTAAAGTGCTTAGACATAGTTAACATCTAGATAATGATAATAGTTACCATGTAGTCAGTGCCTTCCCTGCCAGGAACGTGTATAACACATTCTTTCATTAGTCTACACAGCAACCCTACGAGGTAGGAGTATTATCACTACTTTACAGATGAGGAGATTGAGTCTCAAGTGATTCGCAAGAACACATGGAACAAATAAGTATTAGAGCTGGTATTTGAACCTTGTCTGTCTCATCCATCTCGAAGACTTATACTTTTAACCACCTCCTTGTTTTGAGAAGCCAAAACAGCGATAAAGACAATCAGCTCATGGTACCCATATTACAGGATATCCTTGCAAGATCTGAAGGCATTTGTGTAATGTTATTTGTTGCAATAGTTTTACAACTCCTTCATATCCATTCTAAATAAGTGCTTATTTGCAAGACAAGAGCACAACTACTTCAAGTATTTTGTGAGGTTTTTCTGGGTTTTCAAATATAGCTCCCACCACCTCCAAGGAAAGACAGAAGAACTATTTGAGATTTCACATCTGTAGAAACTGCTATTCTTTGTTTCCAGTGACAAATATCACATTTATGGGAGGCATACGCTGAGTTTCTCCTTCTTTAATAGTAAACATCTACTGAAAAACTAACATTCCTAAGAGTAAAGTGTATGTAGAAGTTTACACTTCCTATTTTTTTCTATAATAATAGCTGTCATCATCAATACCAGTCAAATAAAGCTATAAAAATATTAGGATAACAGAGAATGAAATAATGACTCTCTTCCAACCCTCAGTGATTCTTTTTTTAATCCTAATACCTGACTTTTCTTTCTTATTCTGTTCATCATGTCGATCGTTCTCTCTGAATCTCTTTTGTTCTTTCTTCTTTCCTAAAACTCATCACAAGAGTATCTACCTATCAAGCTTTTGTCCCTTCCACCAGCCTTGTAACCCCTCTCCCCAACTTCTACATGAAGTTTACCAGCCCCTCCCTTAATTTTTTTCTTCTGTGAGATGAATTTCCAAGTTTTCCTTTCTACTTGACTTTGTATGAATATGCAAGTGTTTAAGATTTACAATTCTGCTTAGCAGTCTCTCTTTCCATCTATTCTGGGGCTTAACAATGAAGCTAAAAATCCCCCAGCTGAAATAGCAACAGATGGAAGTTTTCGAAGATATATCCAAATCTCCCAGTTCAACCAAAAAAGCAACAGCTTTCAAATGTGTTACATTATGGTGGAGAAGGAGTTTCCACAGCCTGACCCACCTTTCTAAAAGGGCACTTTCAGCTGCCTCTGTGATGTATTAGCCAAATGACTGGATTTAATAAAAAGCCTTTCACAACAGGGAGAGCCCGTGTGCACGTGACTCTTCTCTCTCAGGCCAGTTTAGAATAGCAAGTGTCCATGTCACAGGGCATCTCCCCACTCAAGGCTGATGGAGGAGGGCAAAGAAAATACAATGCAGCAGGGCAGTGGGACAAGGTATGGCCTGGTGGTCAGGAGCAAAGACCTTGGGACCCCAGTGTGGCACAGAATAGTTTGTGTGACCTTGGACAAATTAACTTCTCCAAGGCTCGTCTGTAAAATGGGGCTATGCATAGTACCTCATTTGTCATTTTCTTGTGGCAAAGATAGCCATAATTTGACAAGATAGTACAAAAAGCACTTAACACTCCTTTGGCACCATGCTCCTTCCATTATTGTTGTTTTTATTGGCTATGACATCATTGGACCCGGCAGCTTCTCATCACAGCAAAGGAATGCAGGCCAACAGGTACATGGTCAGGTCTCCCTCCTAAATAACCCAAATTTATACCAGATGAATTAAGTTGGGGGGGGGGGAATGAAGAAATAATAAACAAAAGAACTTTTAAATGTGTTTCTAATATTAATGGTCTAGAAGCACACACACACACAAAAAAAAAAAGAAAGAAAAGGGAAAGGAAAAGGACAGACAGTACAGGTGAAGCCTGCATTTCTTCCAGGTTTCAACATAAACTATCAAGGCTTTAGAAAAGACTCACCCATCAGTTCTTCAAGTCCTTTCTCCCCCAGAGAAGAGAGATCATGACCAGCCTCAAAATGCCAAGACAAAGTTCAGAACTTGGGCCTTTACATCAGGGTGACCATTTCCAGGTCAGCAGTGCAGACCTGTCTGCAGAGCTGATGCTGGTGGAGCCTCTGAGGGAGGGACAGGATGGAGGGCACTTTCCATCCTGAGCGCCCTCACACCACAGGGAATGACTGAAGACAGGGGCGGGGGACAAATTCCATCAACCCCACCAAACTGGTACTTCTGATGGCCACCAGCTGTCCTCAGTGGGACAGAAGAACCCTTCCAAGACTCAGAATAAACTCATCGAAAGGTTGTTCAAAAGGCATGTTGTTCAAAACAGACAAAACAAGCTCGGATGTGCAGTAGAGCAGGGCCAGTGCTGACGCTGAGACCAGTGCTGCAGACTGCCTGCCGCTGTGCTCGTTGGGGGCCAGAAAACCCAGCAGCTTCTACATCCTGACACCCCAGGTGCCAGCATTGTTGGATGTGCCTTGGCATAAGCTATTGTGTTCATTATTTTTGAATGAGGCTGAAGGAGACAGCTGGGCCCACCTATGAATTGTCCCTAGCTTCGTAATAGATAACATTTTCCTTGGTGTGCGCTTTCCAGTTTCACCTGTGTGGAAGAGGACACCAGCCATGTGCCTCACCTCCCTAAAAACCAAGCATTCTCCTCCCTGCAGAAGTTTAATTATTCTGTAAAATGTTATTTTATTAACATGGAGCATCTTTTTCACCAGCAATGATTTTCAAAGGCTTCAAAGATCTGAAATCATTGCTGGAGGTAAAACCCTGGTACAGCTGCTCAGAAATCCTCAGGGAGCCCGCGCTCACGGACGTTGCAAACAACACGAAGCAAGTCCCTTGCCTCTTTCTCTCGCCTCATGTAGCGACCTGGTGCCTGGCAAACGTTTCTCCTTTTATAACTACTTGAGCATGGCAGGCTCTTCCTATTAGCTACATTACATCACCATTATCAAAGACGAAAGGAAATTAATTTTGTTTTTCAAGGTCTTGGCAATAAGTCGGTTCTTTACTTCATCAGACATCTGCTGTTTTTCTACGTGTGTCATTTGCGAAGCTGAGTTTTCCTTATGACTTTATTCTCTTAACAATATATCACGCAACCGTGTTTACCAGGGAACTTGTGCCGACGGCTTTTTCCCTCTCCCGGCAAAAAGTGTAACGTTAACTTAAAGCCAATATCATCATCTATATTTCATTCTCAAATCGTTTTCTGGGCTTAAAAAAAAAAAAAGCCAACAAGACTGTCAAGAAAAAATAACCACTTACGGTCTCTGGCTGAAATGTATTGCCAACGCAACTCCACTTTGTTTTAACAGATGGGCCTTTATCAGCAAATTACGTGGGCAGTTCACCAACTTCCCGCAGGACGGAGGAGTGCTTCCATTTACTTGGGTTCTTATCTGTTCACTCAAAGCCACATTTGACCACAAAATTCTAGGGATTTTTTTCCTATATTGATACATAGGATAAACTACAGAGAATCTTCTGTTCTCTAATAATTAGCCATTCCTGGGCTGATGGATAGGTCCTTAGCCTTATTTCACATCAGTGGGGAACATAATTGGTAGTTCACACAGACACATTGGCTTGTCTAAGGTGCTCTGCGTTTACTCCTTTGCCTAACGGAATAAGGGCCTCTGATAAAGCTCTTCATAACATTCGTTTTGATGAATAATCCTTCTGCAGTCTCTCCCTGCTCCTCTCACTTTCTCCAGCTGTGACTGACTCCTAGGAGCCTTGGTTCTGTTGGACAATACAGGAGCAAAATTCGTGTGAGGCTGCAGTTCAGACAAGAGCCAGCAGCCCAGGAACAGGGTGTGCAGAGAATCTGAAAAACGACTTCAAGGAGTATTAGAGAGAACCTCAATCCGCCACATGCTTCATGTATAGACCTGTGTTTTTCTGTTTATATTTTTTAATTAAGGAGATTCGTGCCCCCCCAAAAAAGAGATGAATGATGACTCTTAAAATTTTATTTTACCATGAAAATTACTTTCACCTTTCCTTGTTGCAATTTGCCATAATCATTTTCACAAGAATCAAATCCCTAGGCCTCAGTTTCTCTAAACCTATACAATGAGAAGGTTGAACTAGCCCCAAAGTGGAGTGTTCACGAGGAACACCTGCGGAGCTCGCTCCATACGCAGAATCCTGAGCTCCGCTCCCTGCGGTTCTGACCCAGTAGTGTTGAAGTGGAACCCAGGAAGACTCTATTTTCGACTCACCACTGATGAGTCTAATGCAGACAGTCCATGGACCGTGCTCTGAGAACACTGCTCTGATGAACTCCAAGGTGTTTCCTTTACCAATGGTTTGTGACTCTATGAAAACCTGGGAATCGGTTAATGGGATATTAACTGATTATCTGGACAAATCTTGTGGTGTTGGCCAAAAAGTCCATTTAGTTTTTTCCATAAAATAAAAGACACATTTTTTATTTGCACCAATAACTTTATTGATTTGGATATTTTGAGTATGTCAGCTATCTTTCATGTGGTAAAACGTTGATTATTCTCAATTAATGTCTCAATTTGATCACTACCAACTTCAACTGATCTACCTGACTGTGGAGCATCATCCAGTGAGGAACCGCCGGCATGAAACTTCACCAAACACTTTTGACACGTTCGATCAGTCACAGCACCTTCTCCATACACTGCGCAAATCCTTTTTTGCATTTCAGTTATGTTTCTACCTTGCTTGAAATAATAAAACATAACCCTAGCTGGTGTGGTTCAGTGGATTCAGCACCAGTCTGTGAACCAAAAGACCGCTGGTTTGATTCCCAGTGAGGGCGCGTGCCTCAGTTGCAGGCCGGGTCCTCAGTTGAGGGTGTGTGAGAGGCAGCCAATGGATGTTCCTCTCACACATCAATGTTTGCCTCCCTCCTTTCCCTTCTCTCTATAAATAAATAAATAAAACCTTTTAGAAAAGTAAACAATAAAGCATAATATGCCAAAAATGTTGTATATTTTCTTCTATCTTTAGTATTAAAATGGCTACACAAAAATTCACCAATTTTGATTTTTTTTTAAATGCACGCTGATATGGCAGCTGTCACAAAACAATCTAACAAAATTGTTTTGAATTAAGTTAAAGACAACTGAGTGTTACTACAGCCATCTTATTTAAAAAATATAAACAAATTTTTGCCCAACCCAATGCACTTAGTGACAAACCTACCTCCCACTGGGTGTTTGCCCTGTTAGCTCCTCCACGCTCAGTTTCTACTCGGTGAGCAGGGCAAGCCCGGCTCCTGTGGGGGCTTGAGGCTGAGCTCAGCGTGGACGGCAGCCCTGCCCTCCATGAACTGAGCAGCTTGGCCTAGCCCAGGCAGCGGGCCCCTCCCAGCAGCAGAAGCGGGGCGAGGGGGTGGGCTCTTCAAAATGCTATATCCCTTTGGTGTTCAAAGAGAGTTCAAAACAGGAGACACTTCAATTTTCAAGGTTAAGTGCAGAACCTTTTCATTTAAAAGGCAAGCAGTGATTTGGGGATCACCCATGATTTTTTATTTACTATCTGACAGGTCTTCTCCAGTAGCACAACGAGAGAATGCTGTCGGGATGAAGTTAGAAAACTGATTACGACCCACATGACAAATGAACCACCGCCAAGTGTGGAACTTTTCAAAACCACTCATCTTACCCTGAGGCCCCACAAATGAAAACCAGAGAAAGTGCGTGGCTGGTACGACCCAGTGCCCAGTGCTCCCAAGTGCTGACGGCATTTGCAGGGTGCCGTGCGGAGAAGGGTCCAGCTTATGCGCTTATGAAGTCAGAGACCAAGGCTCAGTCAGAGCTCCTTGTGGGGCCCTGGCCACGTTACTGCCCTTCTCCCGAGTCTCAGTTACTTACATGTAAAACGGGGCCCAACAGGGCCAGTAGTCCGCCCCCAATCCACAATTCCATTTTCCAGTGTCAGTTACCAACAGTCAACCATGGTCCAAAAATATTTAGTGGAAACTTCCAGATGTAAAATACTGAATGTTTGCAATTATGCACCTTTTTGAGTAGCATGATGAAATCTCACACTGTCCTGCTCCATCCCATCCTGGACACGACGAGTCAGCCCTCCGTCCAGCACGTCCATGCTCTATACTCTTCCCACCCACGTGTCTCTTAGTAGCCGTCTTGGTTATCAGAGTGACTGTCACAGCATCCCAGTGCCTGTGTCCAGTAACCTGTATTTTCCTTAATAACACAGCAGTGGTGCTGGCAGTGCAGATATGCCAAAGAGAGGCCATGAGGTGCTTCCTGGCACTGAAAGGTGAGTACAGTACAATGAAGTGTTTTGAGAGAGAGATCGCATTCATATAACTTTCATTACAGATATTGTTATGATTGTTCTATTTTATTATTTTTGTTGTTAATCTCTTACTGTGCCTAATTTATAAATTAAACTCTATCATAGGTATATATGTATAAGAAAAAACAGAGTATATATAGGGTTCAGTACTGTCCATGGTCTCGGACACCCACTGGGGGTCTTGGAACATAACCCACAGATAAGGGGTAACTGCTGTACTCAACAAATCTTTTCTGAGTGCCTGGAGTGGGCCAGTAACTATATAGTGAGCTCAAGCAGTGAACAAAGCAGGCGAAATCCCTGCCCTCAGAGGAACACAGACAAAAGAAAGAAATAGAAACTGCAATGTCAGATAGTAGTAATTTGATACATGCCATGACAAAATGTAAAGCAGAGTAAGAAGTGAGAGAGTAATGGGCTGCTATTGCAGGCAGGGTGGTCAGGGAAGGCCTCTCTGAAGAGGGAACACTTGAACAGGGGGCACAATAACATGAGGAAGAGAAGCTTTGTAATACCTGGGCAAAAGGTCTCACAGCAGGCGCTAAGCACAGGTGCAAAGGCCCTGCGGCAGGAGCATTTGAGGAGTGGCCAGCAGCAGCAAGGAGGCAAGCGTGGCTTAAAGAAAGGGATGAGGGGAGAGTGGCAGGAAAAGAGGTCAAGGAGGGTCTGAAAGGGAGCACTTTGAGTCTCATTTCTTATATGGGTGAGGAGACATTAGAAGTTCTGAGCAGCGTAGGCTGGTAGGTACATGTCTGAAAAGACCCTTCCAGCTACTGTTTAGAAATGAGCCTGTATGACAGGGAGGGGATTATATCAATCAGGATAGGCCAGGTCATCCTTCCCTTGTTGTAATTTGACATAATGATATCTAAAAGAATCAAATCTCTAAGCCTCAGTTTCCTTAGTGGCTTATAAAAGCAAAGGATACTTCTTACTCATACTCCATGATTACTGAAAGTCAACAGGGATACTACCTCTCCTCACTCTGAAGCCCAGGGATGGACCGGCCCCTACCGGACTCATGGCAGGTCATCATGACGGAAGGAAAAGGGCGCTCGCGACACATGCACAGGCTCTGAGATGTCACTCTGGGAGTGGCGTGCATCGCTTCCACTCGCATTCACTGGCCAGATGGGGGATCAGCTCTAACTTCAAAGGCAGTGGGAAAGTGCAATCCTGCCATGTGCCTGCAAGACGGAATAATGGGTAAACAACACTAACCAATGCCACACGCACCAGAGGAAAGCAGGGAGACCGATTAGGAGGCTATCACAGTAATCCAGGCCAGAGATGAGAGCAGCTAGGCCCAGGCAGTTGCAGAAGTCTTGGGAAAGATATGCAGAAGATATCTTGAAGGCAGAGACAAGATTTGCTGATGGACTGAGGTGGAATAATCATAACCACTGCATAGTACATTTATTTTGGTGCAGATTAACTGAGACGATATAGCCCTGGCTGGTGTGGCTCAGTGGACTGAGTGCCAGGCTGCAAACCAAAGGGTCACCAGTTCCATTCCCAGTCAGGGCACATGCCTGGGTTGCAGGCCATGTCCCCAGTGAGGGGTACACAAGAAGCAACCACACATTGATGTTTCTCTCCCTCTCTTTCTCCCTCCCTTCCCCTCTCTAAAAGCAAATAAATAAAATCTTTAAAAAAAAAATGAGATGATGTATATGAAGTTCTTGCACAGTGCCAGACACACTGTAACCCTCAACAATGGTATTATTATTGTAGTTCTAGATCGAAGAGGTGCTGATGACAACAGAACAGAACTGTTTCATTTTGGACCATACTATTTCCCAAGGCAGATAGTTAGTTGCTTTATTCTTAGACATTATTACATGCGCATGCACACACACAGTCTCCAAAAATAATCATGGTAGTCGTTACCAACTTGACTTTAAGTGGTCTTCACCTCTTAAGAAACTTTCTAGTAATGAATTGATTTTCTTAGTAACTGCAGAGAAGCTTTTGTTCCTCTCAACCCATGTTAGGGACCAGAAAGCCGTCCGCATAAAGTCAGGAAGCCCCCAGTCGCTCTGCTCAGATGTTGTAGATTAATAGTCATTTGATTTAGGAATGTGAAATGAACTGATAAGAAAAGCTGTACGTACCAACGACATTCAGGAATGAAAACTGACAGATCACCTGCTTTAGAAGATTTGATTCTTCAGATTTCACGAAGGGGGAAAAAAGACCTTTAGTGACATGTGCTCTCTTATGGCTTACATTAAACAATTTAATATATAACATGAGGGAGAGAACATGATATAAACAATATATCCAGGAGGAAAAATAAATGACCTCAGTCCCAAGAGGCACTGTTATGCACTGGTACTATTCATGTACATTAGAAGGAATGATGTATCAGTTTTACTTCTAATCAGTATCTAAATATATCACCGTCGGTTCCTGGCGTGCATTACACTATCTCACAGTGCATGCTCACATTTTACATTAATGTGGAAAGTATCCATCTGTTATCAGGCAGAACTTAATTCTATACTGAAAAATGAGGTGTCTGCTGGGTACACTTCTATTTTAAGGTTTAAAGTCATTGAGAAACCAAACCTAAAATAGAACCTTGCAACAAACCTGTGCTGTTTTTTATGCCGTGGATGTGAAGAGATAGTGATTTGTTGGCTGTCTGACTCAGAGCCCTGACCTATGTATTTTGGGTGCCTCTGGCTTCCAACTCTGCCTGGGGGCATCTATCCCAGTGGCTCTGTAAGATTCTTAAAAATATATTGGAACAGATTTTTAAATAAACACAATACATGCGGCTACCTCTGAGTTAATTGTCCCCATAAACCAGCAAACTATCCCAGAAAATGCCACAGTTTCAGCCAAGTACCCAGCCCACTGTGGACGTGTCATAAACTGGATCTGATAGGTTTTCTGAGCATCTTCTCTATGCCTAAGACGTAAGTGCCATGTGAAGTAACAAAATATGTGCAACCGGCTCTGGTCTCAAACTCCTCAAAGCAGTTGAGGATTCTGTTGACCTCTGATGAGTGTAAGTGATAGAAACACAACCTGATGTATGTAGCTCAACCAAAACACAGAACAAGTGGAGGGAAGGAGGGAACTGATTGGCTCTCCCACCTAAACAGGGCAGGTGTGGCTCTGACCTTAGGGACGGAGGAGTGAAATTCCCAAGTGCTTTGTTTCTGTGTGTCACGCCTGGGTGTCAGCATCATTCCCTCAGTCTGGGCTTTCCAGAAAACACAACCCTGGCACCTCCAGATTCACACCTTCACCACCTAGGCATCAGAAAGAAAAGGGCCTTTCCCCAGTGGTTCAAGGAAGTGGTACCAATTTCCGTGGTGTAAATACTTCCATCCTGGCCAGCATTGAGCTACCACCCTGAGGTCACTGAATGAGGAGGGAGGAAGAGCTGTGCACAGGCGGCTCTCCTGAGCCTGGCAGGTGCGGGCAGGTGCAAGCCAGCTCCAGCACAGCACTGAGCATACTACACCCTCCACGTCCACCTACAAAAACCCGAGTTACACCTGGCCTCTGCTTTCACGTGATGTTGCAGAGGAGACAGAGAAGGAAATCAATTCCAACACAGTGTGGCAACTGCTGTAATACAGGCACAGACAGAGATGGTCCAAAGTGTGTGTGTTGGGGGAGGGAGGTTGTGATCCCCTCTGCCTGGGCTGCAATTGGGCCCTCACAGGAGGCTTCACAGAGACAGATGCCTTTACGCTCGAAAACATGTTCACCAGACTCACAAGTGTGGTGGGGGAAGGGCATGCAGAGGAAACACTCTGCACAAAGACCCACAGGAATGCAGCAGAAGGGGGTGGGGTGGGAGGAACGCTGAGAGTGGCTGGAGGGAAGGTCCAAGAAGCTGCGAGACACATGTCGGGCTCAGAGTTGAACTGGAGATGGGTCGTGAGGGCTCCGAACGCCTTCTAAGAAATTTGGATTTTTATCTATCAGCCAGGGGCCTTCAGTCTGTTTTTAGTAGCAGGAACCCTTTTACTATGAAAACGTCAGGTGTGGTCTCAATTTATAAAACAAATAAACATCTTACGTCATTAGTGCTTACTCGCTGTATTTAGAATAAAGGTGACTGTGTTACATTGGACGAGGATATGAGTTTGTGAACTGGTAGTGCCCTAAGTATAAAAATGTGGTATATGGCACATTTGAGAGGGTTCATGTTGGTAGTTCTTAAATGATCTTTTTTCTGAAATAATTGCAAACTTAAAGGGAGCATAGAATAAAGTACACCCATATAAACTTCATCTAGATTTGCCTATTGTTCATATTTTGCCTCTTCCTTTATCATTCATTTTCTCATTCTTGCTTTTTTAAAAAATGTACTGCACATATAAATAAATATGTATATGTGTATATACAGTACTTGTTTTCTGAACCATTTGAGAATAAGTTACATGCATCCTGGCCATTTACCCCTAAATAACTCAGTGCATACTTCCTAAGAATAGAAATATTTTCTCCTATAACTACAGTATAGTTATCAGTTTCAGTAACATTAACATTCATGCAATACTTTACTTTTCTACACTAATTTCAGTTTTGTCAATTATCCGCAAACTGCCATTTCTAGCATTTTCCCCCCTCCTGTCTAAGGCCACAGAGTAGACTTAGTTGTGTTGTCTCTGGTCTGCTTAATCTGAAACAGTTTCTCCGCCGTTTTCTGGCTTTGCACACAGTGATGTCTTTGAATAATAGGTTCCTCCCACTTTTATTTAGAAGAGTGTTGCCTACTTGGGGTTGTCTGTTATTCCTTATTGATTAGACTAGACTCGGGTTATGCATCCCAGACAGGGATGATACGTGAATGGCACTGTGTCCTTAGCAGAGTGTCCCATCTGGAGGTACACAACGTCTTTCTGTCCCCCATTTGTGATATTAATTCTGATTCCAGTCAAAGTTTTTCAATTTCTCCACTCTATGTAGTTCTTATTGAGAGGAGACATTTTAGGATCACATAAATATTGTTTGCCATCAAATTTTTTCTCTTGGAGTTAGCATCTATTGACTACTCTTTCCCAAAGCAGTTTTACTCTGATGGTTGTAAAATGATGATTCGCCAACTTTGGCACTCCTTCCACATTTGCCAGTGGGGACTTGGCATTCCATAACAAGCAAGAGCCCTCCCTTACTCACCATTGATGTCTTTATTCATCTTTTTGTTATCAGTACGGATTCATGGATTCTTTTTTTCTTCCGTGTTTTACAATTCATTAATGTTTTTAAGTTTAGTGGTTAAATTATCTCTGAATTGACCACTGAGAATCCCTTCAAAGTAGGCCCTACAGCCTAGTGATATATTCCACTGGTTTTTTTGTTTTGTTTCATTATTATTATTAGTAGTAGTAGTATTTTCTTACTTTCTGGTATAACAAGATATTCTGGGTTCATCTTGTCCCTATCTACCCTGACCCAGCCCTGAAATCAGCCATTTCTTCAAGGAGCCCTGTTCCTCCTCTTGAAGAATGGCACTAGAGAAAAAGATCGGGGTAAGAGGTGCGCTTGCTGCTACTGGGGTGTCATTGCTTCTTGCTCTTTTCAGTGGACAAAGCTGGAGAATTTACATGTATATGCATCCAAACACAACATACAGCGCACACACATAATTCCACAATTCTGAGTCCACACCAATGTCTCTAAATTCAGTCTGTCCTCATAGGGTTCTTTCTTGATTTCCCTACTTCACATTTGTACCTCTCTTATTCTACAGTGACAACTCTTATTCAAATGGGCTTCTCCCAAAAGCAAACCTACTGGAAAGAATTCGGGACTTGCTTGCTGTCCTCCCATCTCCCCACCTGCCAAGCCTGTGTGTATATGGTCCAATACTGTGTTCATAAATTACTTTGATTGGTTATTTTCCCCCTTCATTGTGGTGATCCTACTGATTTGAAACACAACTGGGTTCATTCACTTCTGTTCCCTTCTAATTTTAGCATGATTTTTACCTTCTATTGCCGCTACATGTATTTCTTTTTTTTTTAATATGTAGAACATTAACATGCTTGCAAAAGTCAAAACAGTATGAAAAGGCATGCTCAGAGAAGTTGGCACTGTTTCATTCCTGCTTTTAAATAGTTGTATTCCTTTTCTGTACTGAAATCATCAAATGGAAGGCAGAAGGAAAGAGGGACAGACGCAATGGTCTGATGGTGATAAGGGACAGAGAGGAGGAGCATTTCCTACAATTAGGAGTTGGCACTATCCAAGCTCTATCACCAACTTGGTGGGGAAGTAAGAATGTAGAAAGGCTGGAGTGCCTGGTGGGACAAAGGTGCAACTCTGCAGGACACAGAGGGGAAGAAACCGGTCTGGACAGAAGACAGTGGAGCCTGTTTCTGACATGCACTGCATTCTGGCCCAGCTTATCTTCTGGAAAGCCGGAAGAAGCAGAATTCAATGGGAGGGAAAGGGGAAAACAGCCGCAAGAAACAGGAGAAGGGCCGATGAAAGCTGCACGGCAATGAACACTTGAAATTTCTCCTTAAAATTACCTTGAAATTGCCTGTCTTTATCGACTGGCCCATTACCATAGCCACAAACACACCAAACACCCAAAGCCTGTGGTCCTTCCCGTTCATTGGCCCCTAGTAGGTCCTTTGCAGGAGGACAAGGCTTAGTGGCTTTGCAATCAGATAGATATTACCTCAAGTCTAGCTCCACCACTTCCTTCCTAGCTGGGTGACCTTGGGCATATCAACTCCTGTTTCTAAACCTCAGTTCCTCTTCCATAGTTGGAGACAGTGACAGAGCACCCTCATTGCAGTGTCTTTGTGGCGATTCCAGGATAATGTCAGGCAAGTGCCCAGCACAATGACACTGAGAAAGCATTTCATCGTTTCTCCACTAACCTCACGTAATCAAGATTCCATTTCCTCACTCCAATAGAAGCCCCACAATCCTCTGCTGCAGTGGCTCTCAACCTTGGCTGCACATGACCATCACCTGGGGAGTTTTTCAAAAATACCAAGACTCAGGCCTCACCGCCCAGAGAGTCAGACTTCATCAGTCTGAGGTGGAGTTCGGCATTGGCGGGGTTTTTTGTTTTGTTTTGTTTTGTTTCGTTTTGTCTCGTTTTGTTTTGTTTTTAACAAGCTCCAAGGTGATTTGAAGCAGAGTCCAGCACCACTGCTTTCCTCACACACTAAATCTGAAGAAGGGCTCTCCTAGGTTGCTCTACCTCTTGACCCTTCTGACAGCACTTCAGAGGAGAAATAGATTGCTTAAATTGTTCTCTTTTTATCCCAGACATCCGAAGCCTATAGCAATATGTTATTCTCCAGGAACTTCTTTTCTGAGAAACATAAATACCACCTTCCCCACAGGAAGAAAGGAATGTTCCTCCCCACCCAAAGGAAGCCTGCTCCTTTCTCACCCACCCAAGCAGGCTAAAAAGCAAAACACAATTGGAGCTCAGTCAGCACAGACTCAGTGCAGAGGAAAGGAGCCAGCAAGGAGCACGTTTTTTCGTGGGCACAGTCCAAGCAGTCCGAGCAGCTTAAGGACCCCGAGGTTAACACTGGACAAATCCTATGCAACGGGTGTTGGCATCTCGCAGGAAGCATGTGAAATGTGGAGCTCATGCCACCTGCCACCCACGCCACCCACGCCACCCACGCCCATGTGTGCGCATGCCGAAAGTCAATTCCTCCATCTATTCAGGGTCACTGTTAAAACTCTGGTCTGCAGGAGGAAAGGGAATAAGTTACCATAAGCAAAGGTAAAATACTAACGAATGGCTGAAGCCCGTGACCTGGGGCAGACGACAGCTTTATGGGGGGGCGGGGGTAACGGTATCTAAGTCATTGCTTATCACCAGTGTCTTCCTGCAAAACAGGAAAGAGAAACCTTTCTGAGAACAGAAAGTAGCTTTACGGTCAATTTATTTTTTCTTGTAATTCATTTCCACCATTTACCTCTTTAGGAGTATCTGATTAAGGGGGTTTCAGGATATGTCTTCCCTGGGGCCTGGAATTCCAAAATTCCATCTGGTAATGAGGCTTCCTGACTGAGGTCACCCAACTGCCCTCCAGGGACCCTCAAGCCTGTAGGTCTTCAATCTAAAACAGGCTCATGCATCTCCATTGGTGTTGGGCAGAGCTCCTGAAAAGATAGTGTAGATGCCGACACCATCCTTCGTTTTGAGCTATATATTTTTCAAACATTTTGGGATCTTGAGCCCAGGCAGTACTGGCCATTCTGTATGTGCCTGGACAGTCCAGTCCAAATATGTCTTCACAAAAGCCGGGGCCAGATGGCCAGATGTCCAACACACATGGAGCCTTGGGGCACCCACCGAATCAGCCATGACTGCTACACCAGTGCAACCTCCCACAGCCATGGACCCAGAGTCCTCAGAGATCAGCCGTTCCACCACCTTGACCCCCTTCCCCACTGCTAACCTCTTTTTCCAAACCCTGCTTGGAGTGGTAGGCAGCTGTAATCTTTGGCTAAAGAACATCTCTTTTACTCCCATCAGGTGTCAAAAAGACCCCAGGGCACTAGATGGAGAATGAGAGAGCAAAAAATAAATAAATATACAGAAAAACAGGGGATTAGGCGCTTGCCCATCCACATGAACAAGAAATTAAAACCCTTCGGCAAATCCATTCTTATTTACCATTTATCTGTCATTTGCTGTAAGATATTTCAGTACGTGCAAAGGGATATGGTATGTGTATCTTGGTTTCTGTGGTAAGTCTGGGGCTGGGTTGCCCAGGCTCGAGAAAGCAATTGACTCAAGAATGCACAGACCCGCGCTGGCCAGTGTGGTTCAGTTGGTCGGGTGTCATCCTGCAAACAGAAGGCTCGCCTGTTTGATTCCTGGTCAGGGCATGTGCCGGGGTTGCAAGGTTAGTCCTCGGTCAGGGCTCATGCAGGAGGCAGCCAATCAATGTTTCTCTCTTGCACTGATGTTTCTCTCCCTCTCTTTCTCCTTCCCTCCCCCTCTCTCTAGAACCAATAAAAGAAGAACATTAAAAAGAAGAAGAAGAAAAAGAAGAAGGATGTGCAGACCTACATTGGCCGACTGGAATTCTCTGCTGGAAGCCCACACTCCAGATGCAGCTTCTATGTATGCTTCAAATCCACACCTAAATCAAACTCGAGAATTTCACTGTCAGAAATGGGTCACTGTTGCTTTTTTTAAAACAAGAGTAGTGGCTTGTATACTAGGATAACAACTGCTAGAAATAGGTTCTCGTTTGTGAAATTAGAAGTATTTAGTGCAGGGTATTGATGACAACCATGTTATAGATCCTCCCCACCTTTGCTTGAATTAGGTGTAAGATTCCAGGCCCAGCCCGCACACAAGGGGAGGAGATGACGCAAGGGCGTAAGTACCAGTAGGGGGCATCACTGGGACCAGCTCAAAGGCTGGCTGTCTTCTGTGTTCAGCTATGGATCCTGAAGAGTTTCAGATTTCTGATGCCAATTATAAGAGTAAAGAAATCCTGCCACTAGAAGCTTACCATCTGCCTCAGTATCCTTTCACGTAAATGGCAGGCAGAGTACCCTCCATAGAACCTCACCCGATCCTGAGCTCCTTGGTCAACTTCCCTTTCTCCAGAACGTTCTCTCCTCCCCCAACATGAATTAACCAAGCCCGTGTCCTGGATCCTCAAACTATCAAAGTATATTTGGCAAATGCACTTGACCTAAAGTATTCATGTTAATAAGGCTTATAGCATTATCCTTCACAGGAAACACACTTGGATTTTAACTGAAGCCTCTTTGCTAGCACCACCCTGGGAAGCTGTTTGGAAGATACTTTGGAATGCAGAACTTTCACGCTGAATGGGACCTTAGAGATCAGAGTCCAATACCCTTGCTTTGCACTGGAGCAGAAAACTGAGGCCCAAGTGGGACACCTGACCACAGACCTTCTTCCAGAATTCACACAGCCATATTTGCAGAAATATTAACAATCAATCTTTCTCTTCTGCTCTCTCTTTCGCACAAATGAAAGGAAGACTTTAGTCACCCTAAACATGGCTGTGGGGCGGCAGTGTTAGCGGTGTGTGGTGGTGAGGTGGCAGGTGGTGGTTGGGGGAGGTTCTTCAGTAGGAGACCCGGGGCTCAATGCTATTTACATGTGTGTTGGTTCATCTTTCACCACCTGGAGTCGTTCAGCATATTCTGGTCACTCCAAAGCCCACAGCCACCCAACTCTTCTCTGTTCTCCTTCCCCACCACTGTATCCACCCCTTCCCCTTATGCTGATCACCCCACCCCCTAGAAGTGCAGAAGGAGAGGCCACCACCACACCTGCCCTAACAATGACTATGCCCTGAGGATAACGTCCAGGGCTGAGAGTGAAACTGAGAGCCAGGGTGTCCTGTCCCCCAGGGCAGACTCCACAAGACGCTGTGAGCCACACTGCCCTTGGAGGGCAGGCTGCACCCCTTGACTGCATCTCTGTGCAAATGTCATTACCATTATTTGACATTTAGATAAACAACACAGGTACTCATGTTACACAAGCTGATTAAGCAGCTTTATTGTTAGAAAAAAAGCAAATCTCCAAGGGCTTCAAATTCCATTGAAATGCTGGCTCACCATCACTCAATGCAGGTGTAAAGAATTCAGTCATGGGGTTGTGCCCTGAAAACCAAGACTTCTGGCCCTGCTGAGATGGACCAAGTACAGCTATCCTTAGAGATGAAGGAGTCACATCTTTGGAAACCTGGTTTCAAATGGCACACGTTTCTTGATAGTGGTCTGTTTGTTGGATTTAAGTTGTGTAGTATGATGTTTTGGGAACGTTTGAAAAGGAAGCAAAATCCAAGCTCATGGACAGGACTGGGTCTCTGCGTGAATGCATGTGTGCACATTCACCACCTGCAGTCCCCTAATGGAAAATGACTTCAGCAGTCCTTTCATGTGGCTTAAACCAGCTCTCAAACACTTGACGCTTTTGGCTTCCTGACCAACAGGTTTGACCAGAGAGTGCCTCAGACCAAAAGAAATTCCACCTGGGCTCAAGTCCGGGAGCTCTGAGCGGCTGCTACCTCAGATCTGCCCCTTTGCAAGTCTGCGTTCATGCCCCGTCACCCCTCCTGGGAGCTGCTTGGCAGACCTCGGAGTCAGTTGGCATGAATCAGTTCACGGTACCTTTTAATTTCCCTTTTTTTGTACCCCAATGAGATGAGGTATTTCCTGCCTTGCCACAAGCCATGCCCGTAGGTCAAACATCTCCTGCTCACACTTGACTCATCAAAGACCAAGAGAAAATGGTTGGGCAGCATTTACAGAGATGACATCAAAGATCCAGCTGAACTAGGCCTCATGAAGGGCCCCAGGTGCTACAGGGAGGGCACCCTCGCTCTGGGCTGCTCTCTTACTGCCAAGAAGGAGCTCCAAGGATTTGCATGGGCGGTCTAAGCCTGATGACACACAGGAGGAGGGAGGCTCCCCTCTTAAGACGCAATGGTTCAGGTAAGGAAAATCTTCAATAATAGAAATCTCCCGAGGGGGCCTTTGTAAATTCCCTGGCACTCTTACTTAATAGCTTGCCTGTCCCATGGAAAAGCTATGACCCATTCTTCACTCAGTCAACAAAAACAGGGATGGGCAAAAGTAGGTTTACTGTAGTGAGTATGCAAAATTTATTTTTGTATTATTACTCATTAATTATTGCATTATTCTCCATACGAACAACAGTAAACCTACTTTTTAAAAAAAGATTTTATTTATTTATTTTTTAGAGAGAGGGGGAAGGGAGGGAGAAAGAGAGAGAGAGAGAAATAATGATTGCACACCCCCCAACTGGGGATCGGGCTGGAAACCCAGGCATGTGCCCTGACCAGGAATCAAACAGGCAACCTCTTGGTTTGCAGGGCAGTGCTCAATCCACTGGGCTATGTGAGCCAAGGCTATAAACCTACTTTTGCCCATCCCTGTGTTTATTGAGTGACACCTTTGTGCCAGACATAAGAAAATGCCAAGTATTACTTAGTTATTATTTTACAGGTGGAAAAATCACAGTGCCACCCTGACCGGCGTAGCTCAGTGGGTTGGGCATTGTCTTGCAAACCGAAAACTTGCCAGTTCAACTCCAGGTCAGGGCTCATTGGCCAGGTCCCTGTTTGGGGGCATGCGAGAGGCAACCAGTCAATGTTTCTCTCGCACATCGATGATTCACTCCCTCTCTTTCTCCCTCCCTTCCCCTCTTTCTAAAAATAAATAAATAAATAATTTTTTTAAGAATTTTTTAAAAAGGAAAAAAAAACCAACAATGCCAACTCCCAGTCCAGGGAGCAATCTGTGATGATAACGGTGCAGAGATGTTAATACATCTTTTTTTTGTAAACTTACCATTGACGCTCGATGTTACACATACAGAAGGGCATAACTCATTAAGTATGCAGTTCACTGAAATTTTCATAAACACAACACTCCCATGCAACTAACACCCAAATTGAGAAACAACGTGGCACCAGCACCCCAGAAACTTGCTTTGCATATCCAGTCACTGCCCCTCCCCAGGTAGCCACTAGCCCAACCTCTAACAGCACAGACGAGTTTGCCTGTTTTCGAACATTATATAAATGAAATCCGTGGAGGTACTCTTCTGCATCTGGCTTCCTACATGAATGTTCTGTCTGTGAGAATCAATCATGCTGTTTCACGTGATGTTGGTCTGTTTGTTCCTGCTGCTGTACATCCCGTTGCATGATTACACTGCCATGTATTTATCCATCCTACTGCTGATGAGCATGTGAGCAGTGCCCAATTGGGGAATATCACATACAATGCTGCTATGGACACTCTTTGATGTGTCTTCTGCTGAACATGTATATTTATTTCTCTTGACCATGTACCTAGGAGGTGTGATACGTTCTTTTAAATAAGAAAGGTCTGAAAAGGCTTTCAGTTAGTACATTACAAATCTGACTTTTGCTACTGGTAATGTAAATGGTTCCACCTCGAACCAGCCACTTTCTTCTCATCTCGTCCTTTTTCATTGTGTCCTGTGATCTGTTTCTGGTACCTGCAGCAAGTTTAGGTGGTGGATTCTGTATGGTCAGGAAAACTGACTCAAGACTCAGGCAGTGGATGGAGGTGAGCGAAGGCAGGGGGGAAAGGAGGCAGGGAGTGGGGACATCTGTAACAGTGTTAACAATAAAAAAAAAAAAAACCTCAGGTTGTGGCCAAAGTTGCTGAGCTTGTCTGCAGCAGGCAGCCTGGGAACCACAACATGCGCTGGAGCAAGGTCTACAGGGAGAAGCAAGAAGCTATTCAAGAGGGGCTCCCGAAATCACTGCGGCCGCACTCCAGGCTGTCTCCAGAGCTGCTGCACTCTCTAACTTCAGACCCTCTTTGGGACAGCTTTGAAGGTCTGGTTTGCTCTAGAAAGGCTGCCAGTGCCTTGTCATGAGCCCCAGAGACCAACCACTGGCATCCTAAGCACATCACTACTGACGAGATGGCAGGGTTCACCAGATGCCAATGGGCCCAATGCTGACTTGGCATGTTCCAAAGCATGAGGTCAACTTGGCCACTCTGCCAGTATTCAGGCCGGCTCCCCATGCACTCCAACCCCAGCACCACCCAGTAAGGTTTGAGACTTCTTGCATAGAAGTGGACGGAACTTCCAATGATTGAGCTCTCTCAAAGTCATAGCTTCTGAATAGGTTTTTCTGCTTATATTGTCTGATCAAATAGTTACCTCCACTCCTGCCACCTCAGTGTGGTAGGTGTGAGTCTATTTTACACATGAGGAGATTGGAGGTTGCCAGAGCTTACACGATTGCCCAATGTCATAAATCTAGCACATAGTGGAGCAAGGATTTCAACCTAGATCCAAACCCAGTTGTTTTTCCAGTACAACTGGAATCTCAGGCATTTTAATACGACTCAATAAAAGATAGTCAGAAAATCTGCAAGGGTAATTAGTAACAAGAACCTGGAAATAAGAAGCGGTATAAACCTCCACTTCAGTTTACCAGCCCCTAATTGGGTGATCCAACAGAGGTCATGGAAACTACCAGAGTAACAGCATCTTTAACTGAAAATGTAAGGATTGTGCATTACGCACAAACCATACCTCTAGGAAGGCAGGGACCATTCTTTCTCTCCTGACCACTGTGTCCCCACACCTATCACAGTGTCTGGCCCATGGTAGATATTCAATGAATGTTGAATGAATGCATGAGTAAATGTAAGAAAAAACATATCAGAATCTCTTGTAAGCTTTTTCAAAATGTACATGCCAAAGCCTCATCCCATAAGCCCTGGAAATTGAGGCTCAATTATATAAATTTTTAAAAATAAAAAAAAAATACCTCTCTAGGCAACTCTGATTCAGACATAATATGAAATCACAGTTCTAAAATTCTATTATTCTATTAAATTAGCTGTATAAATAATCAATCACTAAGTTCAACATAAACTTATTTATTCAATTTTATACAGGTCCCTCTTAATTATGATGAATAGGCAATATGTCCTCTAGATTCCTGCAAATCACTGAGCAGTTTGTCTAATTTCTTTCCCTATCTTCGGCCAGTGTAACCCTTTTCTTCCCTTCACTGCTATATTCTTCTCCCAGTTGCTTTTAAAAATACATATATTTTATTGATTACACTATTACAGTTGTCCCATTTTTTCTCCCTTTTATCCCCCCTCCACACTGCACCACCCCTCCCGCCCACATTCCCCCACCTTAGTTCATGTCCATGGGTCATACATATAAGCTCTTTGGCTTTTCCATTTCCTATACTATTCTTAACCTCTGGCTGTCTATTTCGTACCTACCATTTATGCTTCTTATTCCCTGTAACTTTACCCCATTCTCCCCCGCCTCCCCCTCCCTATTGATAACCCTCCATGTGGTCTCCATTTCTGTGATTCTATTCCTGTTCTAGTTGTTTGCTTAATTTTTGTGTTTTTTTTTTGTTAGGTTAAGTTGTTGATAGTTGTGAGTCTGTTGTCATTTTACTGTTCATAGTTTATCTTCTTCTATTCCTTAGGTAAGTCCTTTTAACACTTCACATAATAAGGGCTTGGTGATGATGAACTCCTTTAGCTTTAACTTTTCTGAGAAGCACTTTATCTGCCCTTCCATTCTAATTGATAGCTTTGCTGGATAGAGTAATCTTGGTTGTAGGTCTTTGCCTTTCATGACTTCAAATACTTCTTTCAGCTCCTTCTTGCCTATAAGGTTTCTTTTGAGAAATCAGCTGACAGGCTTATGGGAAGTCCTTTGTAGGTAACTGTCTCCTTTTCTCTTGCTGCTTTTAAGATTCTCTCCTTATCTTTAAACTTGAGTAACTTATGATGTGCCTTGCTGTGTTTCTTCTTTGATCCAACTTCTTGGGAACTCTCTGAGTGTCCTGGACTTGCAAGTCTAGTTCCTTCACCAGACTGAGGAAGTTTTCCTTCATTATCTGTTCAGATAACTTTTCAATTCCTTGCTCTTCCTCTTCTCTTTCTGGCGCCCCTATGATTCAGATGTTGGAACATTTAAAGTTGTCCCAGAGGTTCCTAACCCTCTCTTCATTTTTTTGAATTCTTGTTTCTTCTTTCTGTTCTAGTTGAATATTTATTTCTTCCTTCTGCTCCAAATTGTTGATTTGAGGCTTGGTTTCCTTCCCTTTACTGTTGGTTCCATATGTATTTTCCTTTACTTCACTTTGTATAGCCCTCAGTTCTTCCTTTGTTTTGGAATCATTTTCAATCATTTCTGTGAGTATTCTGATTACCAGTGTTTTGAGCTCTGCATCTGATAGGTTGTCTATTTCCTCATCGCTTAGTTCTTTTTCTGGAGTTTTGATCTATTCTTTCATTTGGGCCATGTGTCTTTGTCTTGGTGCACCTATTACATTGTAAGGGGCGGAGCCGGGGCAACCCATTTCACCATGTTGTGGTGCTGTGTATGGGGAAGGGGTCAGAGAGGGAACAATGCTGCTTGTTAGTTTGCTTGACTGCCATGCCACTTTCTGTCATTTCCCTCATTTCCCATAAGCAGACTGTGCTCTTTCAGGTGCTGATTTCCAGGTGGGTGGGCTTGTGTACATTCTAGGATCCCATGGGCTTCTACAATGAACTCTCCTGTGAGACTGGGAGTCTCTCCTGCCACTGCAACCCCCACAGGTTTTTACAGCCAGGTTTTTACAGCCAGGGGTTTGAGGCTTTATTTCCCTGCACTGGAACCCTGGGTTGTGTGGTTTGTCTTGCTCCCCAGTTGTTCCTCCCAACTTATCTGCATGGGAATGTGGGACCACCCGGTCCTCCAGCTGCTACCTTGCCATGTGTTCTCTCTGCCCCAGCTGCCCATCTCTGTCCCTTCTACTAGTCTGGATGAATATTTCTTTTTTAACTCCTTGGTTGTTGGTTGTTGGACTTCCATGCAGTTTGATTTTCTGGTAGTTCTGATTGTGTTTGGTTTTCAAAGCGTCTGTTATCCTCCTTTTGGTTGTGCAAGGAAGTGAAGCATTTCTACCTATGCCGCCATCTTGGCCAGAAATCCACCACCATTCTTCCCAGTTGCTTTTTTTTTTTTTAAGATTTTATTTATTTTTGGAGAGAGGGGAAGGGAGGGAGAAAGAGAGGGAGAGAAACAGTAATGTATGGTTGCCTCTCACATGGTCCTCACTGGGGACCTGGCTGGCAACCCAGGAATGTGCCCTGACTGGGAATCTAACCGGGACCTTTTGGTTCGCAGGGCAGTGCTCAATCTGTTGAGGCACACCAGCCAGGGCACTGGTTGCTTTTAAAAATTTATTATTTTCCTTAAATTACAGCAGTTGGATTAAGAGCATCAAATCTGTAAAGACATGATATCCAAATAAATTAGAAACCAAATAACTTCTTATTTTGATAGAATTCCTGTGTGCTGATTCATAAGTATTTTCTTGTTTTCTTTTGTCTTCATCTAAAGTTCATTTGGAAGAAATAACTGAGAAAATTGTCTTCATTCAGTACTTAGTAGGTATTTCACATGAAAAAGAAGTGAAAAGAAGGAAAACAAATCAAATCAACTTTTCCAATAAGTCAAATGACCCAGAAGCCTACAACTAAATATTGCTAGCTCGTTTTCATCTTAGTAGGGATAAAGCTCATTAATACTGGTTTTCTTTATTATTTCACCCATATAGGCTTTATCCTACCCAAATACTTTTTGCCAGGCTGCTGCAATGATACTATACTTATTTTAAATATTAACATCTTTAAACACCCACTGAAGTTGTTTTTCAGAGTTTAAGAAAGTTTCCTCTCCTGCTGAGGGATACTGGCCACCCCCATACACTGGGAGCCTCCAGTCCTGCAGGCTTATTCTCTGTTTTCTACACAACTGCAAGCTGTTCAATTTTCTCCTTTGCCCCCACCAGTCCCTGGGTCCTATGTGGCTTTTCCACTTGGGTGTTATTTAAAAAGTGAAGAGGGTAAGAGAAGAAAAGTGTTTGCTGGCTCCTTTGCCAACCAGGCCCTTCCTTCCAAGGCTGCATGGCTCTAGTTTCTTTGTTTCCTCTTATGTTTAATTTTCTTTGGCCCAGGCTTTCCTCGATAGTTTTCTTTTCACATTTTATCACCATAAATTAATTAAAATGTTTCTGGCACTGAGTTCACATCTGATCATCTTGGCAGGATCCCCTTACACAGATGGCGAGTAGATAAAGGGCCATCCAAGCATCCAAGAACAAGAACAGCCCACATAGGGAGCTGGCCCAAGAGACTGCAAGAGGAAAGGCTGGTGAAAAACAAATTGCCACCAGGCTGAACCTAAAAGTGTGGCTGGGGAGTGAAGGGCACTGGTTGGAAAGGGGGGGGGTTGTCTCTTGGGACTTTATATTCCTCCATTCCTTTTCCCAGTCTCCCAGAAGAGCTTGCCACCCCTGTGGAAGAACCAGAAGCAATTGTTCCATCCTTACTTTCTCTGCACCCTACAAATTTGGGTGGTTCAGGTGAACTACACAGGTGTTGGGAAACGGGGGGCTCTTCAGAGGTAAAATGCAGCTACATGGATAGGAGGAATTCATCATCAACCTTGACTGAGAACCTGCTATAGGTCAGGCACTATGCTACACCCTAAGAATATAAAAAATGACAAGACAGACATGGTCCCTCTCCTCATGGTGCAAATAATCCAGTAGGGGAGACAAGACATTAACTACCAAATATATATGTAGGGGAAAGAAAGAAACCCTAGACTCAGAATTTGTGATACATTTTTGTCACTCATAAGAAGTTCATTGCACAGACAGACTAGTGTTTCCACCACCCAGAGAATGAGCCCACCATTCCCAGTGTCTGGCCTTCTGGAAACTACTCCCATGGAGCCTAAGCACCTCTCATAGGAAGACCTTGAAGATGCATGACCCTCAGGTGGAAAAGAGGAAACTCGCAAGGGAAGGGAGGCAGACCTCTGGCCATGAGTAAACTTCCAGAAGGTTATTTGAAAGGAGAGCTAGAAGCCCTGGCTGGTGTAGCTCAGTGGATTGAGCACGGGCTGAGAACCACAGGGTCCCGGTTCAATTTCCAGTCAGGGCACATGCCTGGGTTGCGGGCCAGGTCCCCATGAGGGCCATGTGAGAGGCAACCATACATTGCTGTTTCTCTCCCTCTCTTTCTCCATCCCTTCCCCTCTCTCTAAAAATAAATAAATAAAATCTTTAAAAAATTAAAATAAAAAAAAAGAAAGGAGAGCTAGAAACCTATCAAGACTTTAACCTTTCTTTCTCTACAACTACTAGCACATAATGCTCTCTTATTATGGAGGGAATGCTCTCTTCTTCACAACTAATTAGCAAAATAATTATTTGTGAAAAGTGCCTCAAATGAAATAAACAGGATGCTGTGCCAAAGAATAATAGAGGCTGTGACTGCTTTAGGCAGGACCATCCAGACGGACCTCCCTGAGTGGTGAAAGAAAGAGGGGAAGGATCCCAGGGACCTCTAATTAAAACTTAGCATCAGAACCAACACAGTTCAGCCGGCAGGCATCAAGCACAGACCACTGGGCATCCAGAGAGAAAAAACAAAATCATGAAGTTGCTGTGCTCCCAGAACTATGGTCTCCTAGAATGGCCAAGGCACAGAAGTCAGAGATCTGGTCATTGTTTCCGGTGGCTTAACAGTGTGTTCATTGACAATCATCCAGGTCTGTTGCCTTCTGGAGCAAAGTGAGAAGGCCGTTCCAGTTGCTTCCATCCTCCACTCGGGGAGGAAGGAAATGGGGCACATATCACTTGTCTTTGGCTTCCATATATGCCAACCTGAGCAGTGGACACAAATGGATTGCTTATCGAGGACTTTGGCAGGGAGAACACAGTTTCTCACACACCCCGTGTGAGCCATCTCCAATTCCACCTCCAGCATCCCTCACCTTCCAGCCACCACTGGGTCACTTTCCCATGACCACCTAGAAGGTTCTTTAGCATCTGCATATGTGCATTTGTGTTATCATAACACTTCCCTGCCTGCCTTCTCCTGTGGTCCACACTTGCTGTTTGTCCAGGCCCCCCACCCACCCCAACCCCAAGCTTCTTCTGAATAAGAACTGAGTTGTACACTTACTTTTTTCAGGCATTTCGAAGGTGCTAGATAAACACAATGCGTTGAATTTTAAAGTTACCACAAATAAGTATCTCATTTCCAAATTGTTATGCATCAACTGCTAAAGCATGATTTTCTTAAGCATCCCTGAATTTTACCTTGCAGATTTATTTTAGAACTCTTCAAAGAAGGAAGGAAGGGAGGCGGAGGGTGGCAGGAAAGCTCTTAAGTCCCCTATTGTTCTTTACTTATATTTTCTTTTATTGTCCTAATGTGATGAGCAAAATCTATCAGTTATAAATATAAATACAAATACGCATATATAGTTTACATACACACACACACAGATGTCTTTGAAAAACCTGTCTGCATGACTTTTTCCAAGAGTCTGATGGGATATATTCTGAGAAGAGAACAAAAAAAAATTTTAAAACCCTAATGTTTCCAAGCACCCTTTGTTTTTCTGGCCTTTGTTTCAGTTCCTAGAGTCCCATACCCTCTGCCAGCATCACTCAATGCAGAGAAATGCAAAGCAGATTAAACCACGTGGCAATACATTAGAGAGCTCTAAGGCCCTCAAAATGGCAAAGATACAGGGTCAGGGGATTGCTATTATTTCTATATTAGTTTACATTGGTCTCCAATTTTGAAACAATTCTCAGTGTTTTTGTCTTGTCCTTGCACTTGCATTTGGTCTGGTGTGCGAAGCACGGCTACGGTTACAAAGCAGAGCCGGAGGGAGTTCTCGGTCAGAGACTCAGGGCCTGAGAAAAGGCCAGGTCCGGGAATCACTTGTCTGGTGACTCTTGCCTGGAGGTGGATTGAAACCCTTAGGGAAATTGGACTTCCACCTCTGACATTTGGTCTTAAGGAACTTCTTAAAAACAACCCGGAGCTCTGTCTGTGCTGGTAAAAGGACATTTTGCAGACACAGCTAACACTGTCCACCTACCAGTCATGATGTTGAGTCGAGTCCCTTTCTGATTGTCAGCCTCCCACACTCTCTTTGGGGGTCAGTGCCTTCTCTCCCATATTTCACATTTTTTGTATTTGAGGGTTCAGGAAGTGAGACAAGAGTGGGGCATGAAAAGATATAGCTTAAAATAGATAATTTAATTGAAAGCAACCTAAGAGTGAGATAATTAGTCATGCTGTTTCATTTAGGCATCACAAGAATCCCACAGGGTAAGCAATTCATGTTCTCTTTTATAAATTAGGAAAAGAAAGCACAGGAAAGTTCATTATCTCGCCTTCAGTTTGCTGGACTGTTTACAGGTACAGCTTTGAACCCAGGCTCTGCAGCCCCAAAGCTAGCAAGATTTCCACTCTTAACACAGGCCCAGCTACTTGAAGTACATGCATCCAGACAAAATTCCACTTTTAAAAAGGACAGGAAACCTGGCACAGAAGCAAAAGGGACTCATTCTAGACTGTAAATGTGTCTAAAAAACGCACGAAAAACTCCAAGTCCAAACTCAAGCCTCTTGCTTTTCCTTCCCTTCTCTCTTCTTGTGTATAGGCCCATCCTTGGTTTTAGTAGATTCCATCACAAATGCACAGCTGGTGTTCAAGATATTTCAGACAACTCAGCATCAAAGTTTTTACCAAGGATAAGAATATCAGGCAAGCATGCTTAGGCAAAAAGAGAAAGAGAGAGAGAAAGAACTCACAGACACAGACAACAGTGTGGTGATTGCAGGAGGCGAAGTGGAGGTAGAAGAAGGTATAAGCGGGATAAATGGTAATAGAAAAAATACAATAAAAATATTTTTTAAAAAAAACCTTACCAGATAATCTTTTTTGTTTTTTAATTTTTCTATAAATCTGGAGTCTATAATCAACTGCTTTTAAATTCTGCTGTAAGCCTACACTGGTTCTTTGCACTGAGCAAAGACAGAGAACTATCTTGCCACAGTTTATATAGAATAATAGGCATATCTATTTCCTACAAATAAAATTCTCTTTAGCTGCTATCCTCACCTGATGATATCAGATACATGCCAGGAGTGAGCCAGCAATTTATTTCCCTTCAAAAAAAAATTTTTTTTTGTCCTTGTTGGGCAGCCGGGGGTGGAAGGAGAATGGAAAGCCGAACTACCAGTCACATCTGGAGGCCAGGCTCCTGAACCAACTCAGCTCAGATAACTCGTCAACTGGTCACAGCCCATGAGATCAGAAACAATACCTTTCAACTAGAACATTTTTCTCAGGGTAAATTCTCATGACAACCCAAAGATATTGGAGTCAGGTTTGCAACTGTGGTTAGAAAGAGAAGTATTCAAGTCACCTGTCTCCACTTCTCAGGGTCATGTGCTAGAAACAGTGTCTGGCATTTGGTCTGTGTACACTGATAAACATAAGTGACACCCCACTTTGACGGGTGAGGGCTGCAGCCCCCCCACCGGGGAAGAAGGGAGGGTGGGTGAGCTCCTGCTCTTTGCAGTGTCCTGATAAAGTCCAGCCTCCCCCCAACACCCAATAATCACAACCTATCTCCCCCTGTGCCTCCCGAAATGAAGGACAGGTCTCAGACCCCTGGATGCCCCACTTTACTGAAATTGTGTCAGAGACTGGATCCCACTCTGTGTGTCCACAGTGACCGGGGAACTGGGCGCAAAGCCACTGGAAGGGGTAAGGAAAATACCTCCCTCCAGTCTCCATAAAACTGCTTATAAAGAAAACAGAAGTAATTATGGTAAAAAATGCTTAAAAACCTAGAGGGCTCTATTAAAATGAACCTCACATGGATTCTAGTTTAAGTTTCCAAGACTCAGGCAAGAAATACTCATGTTGAAAGCTTTCCTTATCCAAGATATTTGGTATTGCCAGCATGGTTGTCCAGAAGCCTAAACAAGCTCTTCTAGGTGACTGGTGGCTTCTCTTTAGTTTTAATTTATTGCAAAAACAGCCTTAAAATAGCAACAAAAGAAATTAGAAGAGAGAAAAGTCCGCTCACTTCCACCACAAACTATGAACTTCCTTTTAATCTCCTCTGCCTCCTTCTATTCCTTGTCCATGGGCCAACGTGATTTTTACATAGTAAATAAATGTCACTTAATCTCATTGTTAAAAAATATTTTCCAAGTAACTTTAAATATATTAAATATATTAAAAATCCCACAGTGATCAGACTAGTCACACTCTGAGCCATATACCTACCCCATTAGATCTATACCAAACCTGTGAATTTTTAGACCTAAAGATGCCTTATTTGTGCCAACACACCCCACTTCCAAGCAGGTGTGAATGGCACCCAATCCCCAATATGATAGAGCTGTACAATAAACTGCCCATATATATGTGCACCAGCATGTTGGGTGTCGTCCACCTGCTCATCCAGGTGCACTCTCCACCCTTCTCCACTCTGCCTAGGAAGACAGACCCTCATGGATGTGGTCTTGGGCTCCCTTGACCTCTGGCTTCAATTGAGGTCAGCCAATGGAAAGCGCCATCAGGAGATCAGAGGGCAAGGGGAGAGTGAGGTCAGGTTTTTTATCCCCCAGCTCCTTTCCTGCTGGGGCTCCACGGATTGGACATACTCTTCTCCTGAGGGCCGCAGCTCCTCTCCTGCAGCCTGCTCCTCCAGCTACGTGTCAGCCCTCAGGGCTCAGGAAGTGCTCCCCTCTCTCGCTCCTGCAGGCGAAGGGCCGTAAAACAGCCCACTATTCCAGTTTCCTTTAATTGTGCCCAGACCTGTGTAATTAGTCCCTTCTCTTGGTTCACCCTCTTGAGTATGCCATTGGTTTCTACTGGGACCCTGACTCATACACCAGGCAATGCAGGAAGTGATTGGCTGAACATGACATCATGTTCCCATTTTGTTCCGTGTATAAAGCTAATGGAGGGGGTGCCAGGGAACAGAGCATCCTGTAGCCCTACAGCAGGAGAACGTTAGAGAAAAATCAATGAAATAGATGGGATCCAACACAGTTTTGTGGAGGTCCTACCACCTGCCTAGGAACTATGCTTTTCCGTGAATCTCAAGGATGTTCTGAGATGCTAGCAGCCATACCTAGATGGAGGCATGACTGTCAGGTACCTCTGTGCTCCCCCTCGGTTCCTCTCAGCCCACATTTTACTCAAGCCATTGCTGTGGTAACCAGCTGCACACAGATGCACCCAGCAGCCTCTGCTGTGCCCAAGATCTCTCATGCTCTACCAGGATGTCTCTGACGCCACAGCAGCATGGGACACCATGGCACTCACATGCGCACAAACCTGGAAGTGTGACGAAGTTACTCCCATGGGACAACCCTTAACCTATGGAGCATGGAAGCCAGTGGATGAATCCCCCCCAATTCTGTCCCTTGGGTGGATAATTCAGAGATGCAAATTCCACAGCTCCTTGCGGGTTTCCCAGTGGGACTGAGTCCAAGTTGCCCATGGTGGGGTCCAGCTCAGTAATGTGCCTCTACCTCGGCTGTCCCTCTTTGCCTGTTTCACTATTCCCAACCTCCTACAAACACACACAAATGCACACATACCTATTTCTTTGGGATACATCCTGAAGTTAATTACCTGCACACAAGCCCTTCTCTCTGGTTCTACAGAGAGAACTCAAGCTAAGACAGGTGGCAAGAATTCCTTATTTTGCTCTGTAACACAAGGAAAGCTTAGAACGGGAAGACAGGACAATGAGGAAAACACCTCCTTCTTACCATGCCTGTTTGAGATTCATCCCCAGGTGCTCGATGACCTGACCAGCAAACCTCAGGGTCTTCAAACCTTCCCCAACCACATAAAAATATGTCCAGGTAGAGCCACACTCCATAGCAGCTACCAGGTAGTTTTAGATGACCTAATCCTTTACATTAGTCCCTCATCTGCTCTCTTTCAGTAGGGAGAATAAACCAAGAGTGGACATACTAGGAAGTACCAAAACCCACTTCCCTGAGTGTGAAGGCAAAGTACCCCAAACATCTTAAGGAAATGCAGAAAACTTGATTTCTGCAATTTATCTTCTGAGTGCTCTATTTGCCTGATGCAGAAAGAATCACTTCCTCACACTTCAATTTTTTTTAAGTTATCTATCCAGCCTACCTCAAATTTTTTTAAGTTATTTATTCAGCCTGTTCCCAGAAATTCTCTCCAGTACAAGTAATCTTTTTAAAAAATTCTTTCCTCTTCCAAAAAGTCAAGAAATGACCCCTTCAGTAAGCTTTTGGATATGAAAGAAAATAAACTGGTTTCCTACATCATTAGTCCAGAGTGAGGGCGGGCAGCGGTGGCACACTTGATGGAAACAGGTGAATTGGGGGGAGCAAGAAAGTAGGGGAAAGGACAAGAAAGTGCAGTGCAGTGGTGAGTACTGAGGAAAAGGCTCCAGCACTCAGGAAGTGCTATTCCTACAAACGTCAAACGGAATAACTTTAAGCAAGCCACTTTGCATTCCTGTAAGTCAGTGAGATTCTTTTCAGTTCATTCGTCTGCTCAAATGAGATCAAATTCCACTTATCTGGGACAAAAATCAATACCAGAAGACTTCACATACATGAATATGCCTGGGACCACAAAAAAAGAAGCTAGAAGCTCTGGTAGGATGATCAACTGGGGAATCTCACCAATTTAATATCTAGCTTCAAATTAAAGTATGCCACTTTAAGGTAGCTTTCCAAATAAATCCCTTATGGAGGTTTGTATGGGGTTCAAATTCCTAATGATGCTGGTAGGTTATAATGAACAGGATTTCCCCTTCTTATTGTCTTCCTTAACTTTATAAGTCAGCCCCTGGGCATGCCTGCAATTCCCGCCTCCCCTGCCTTTGTTATTTTATCCAGCAATAAAGCCCTGTGCCCAGGGCCACACATGGGGCTGAGCCGAACATCACAGGCCCTAACTCTGCGGAAAATAGTCTTTCAGCAGCAGCATCTGGCTTCTTGGCATGTTCCCCCAGCTGTTGCGTTGACAGCTCTGAAGTTGCTTTTTACTTTGTCATATGGTTCGGCTGCTAATGGGCTGTCTCTTCTTGCTTGTCCTCCTCTGGGTCATTTTTCCTTCCAAACTCACATCGAGTTCCAAGAAAACTGCACACCACGACTCCTCGGCAGGAAAGCCCCCGTCCCCAGCTGCCGTGGCATTCAGAGGGCTGGGCATCCCAAGTGGGAGTCCACAGCCCCAACACTTCAGGGGGAAACATTTCATGACACTGCCGGGTACATTTACTCCACGAGAAGTAGGCCTACGAAGGGTGATTAGGTGACTCGACAGGCACAGGGGGTAGACTAATATAAAGCATTATTTGTCTTTGTGTTTACACAAGACGGATCACCATAGTACCCAGGGCTTAAACAAGCACATGATTCTGACACAAAGGCCACCACTAACTTCTCATAATTGGCAATGCTATTGGATTCCCAGTATATTTTCCTCTTGGTGCCAATGTGAATACCCAAATGTGAAATTTAGCACCTGCACATGGCCTCAGGCTCCCAGCTCACACATCAGCAGTCTGCAGTCTCTGCATAGACAGCAATAGGCCAGACGAGGGCTGGATGTCCAAACCCGAGCCTGCTCTCCTGGAACTCTATGAGTAGCTGAAGAAACCAGCATGCAGTCGGCTTCCCATTCCACCCTCCTAGGGATATCTAGGGTCCAGTGCCGTCCACTATGACTTTGAAAAAGACCAGAAATCAGCCAAACGTGGGCCTGACTTCCACGGGTCCGCAGTCCGGGCTGCCCCAGTCCAGCAGCTCCAGAGGGCACCACCTATATGGCTCTGACATGGCTCTGATGTTGCGCCACACCATGGCCCCATTCTCAGCAAACGGATGACCGGGGAACATAGGACAAGGACAAAAAAACACACAAATTTAAATCGCCCAAAGTGTACATGACAGAAAACTATAGGAATATTTTTAGAATATAAAACACACATCACTGGCCCTGGCTGGGTTGCTCAGTGGGTTGGAGTGGCATCCCATACACCAACATGTTGCAGGTTTGATCCCTGCTCAGGGCACATATTCATACCTAGGCTACGGGTTCAACCCCCAGTCGGGGCATGTATGGGAGGCAACTGATGGACGTTTCTCTTTCATCTCTCTCCCCCCCACCATCTCCCTCTTCCCTTCCCTCTAAAATCAATACACTTATCAGGTGAGGATTTTTTTAATCCCTGAAATAAGTATAAAGGAGTTTCTGGAGTGATTGAAGAGTGTTGATTTAATCCTAAAAGGTGGAGCAGAGTCTGGTAGAGTAACAGAAAGTGACAAGAAAATAATTTGATGATGAAGAAAGAGAAGATGAGGTGACATGATGGCAGCAAAGCAAAGCCCAAGACAGAATCACATGAATGATGTTGGAGCTTTTTATTCAGGAGAAATTCAGGGGGCCTCTAAAGCATTCATTATGTGGCTAGCACCCATTTTTCTCTCAACATCCTCATTCTTCCAGCTGACACCCTCTTCTAACTCTATTCGTTCTTTCAATGAATAGTTGAGCTCCTGAGCTAGGTCCTAAGGAAAACCAAAATATGGAGAAGACTCAAGGTCCCTGCCTTCAGGAAGTCAAGTCTAATGGCGGCGTTAAGGTAAGTATACATGAAAGTAAAAGGCCGTGTGGCACCGCTGCCTTACATTGTATAACATGCCACCGGCATTCTAAGGAAAGAGAGGTCGCTTCCAACAGGGGTGAGACGGGGGTCTTCGGGGAAGAACTGGCACCTGAAGCTGACCTAGAACAGGTAGGATGTCAGCAGGTGGAGGGGATGGAGAGCATGTTTCAGCCAAATAGTAGGACATAAACGAAAGCACAGAGGTAAAGGGGAAGGCAACAGGAAGCATTTGCTTAGAATAAAAGGATACGAGGGGCAAAAAAGGGACATGAAGGTAACTTGATGCAATTTAATCTGGGAAGCTGGGCTGAAGAATATCGCTGAATACCTCGAATGACCAACTGTGCAGGCTGAACACTCTGTTGAGTCCATAGGAAGAAAGCCATTGCTATAGTAAATGTTGAACAGAGAGTGATGCAATCAGAGCCGGGCTTTCGCAGAAGCTTCACCTGGCAGCAGAGTTCCTGTTACGGGAGACGGTGGAGACGAGCACCCGGGACGAATCAGCAGGTGAGAGGCAGCGCGGGGCTGGACTGCAGCCACGCGGTCAGAATGGAAAGTCTGGGTCAGATGCCAACAAGGGCAGGCCACCTTCTGAACAGGGCAGGAGAGAAGCGGGAAGGGAAAGAACAAGCTGAGATTTTAAAAAGAGAAACAGGGATGCTGACCAGATCAGACAGAAGAGGCATGAATTTTACTTCCACACGTGAGGTCTGAGGTGCTGGTGGAATATCCAGCTGGAGGCGGTTGCTGGGAAGTGAGGGGAGGCTGCCACTGATGTGGGAGGTTGGGTGGGAGAGAATGAGGTCTGGGGTCCTACAGGCCTGGTGTCAAGCCCTGGCTCTTCCTTTAGCATGTTCTACTAGGTGACTCGGGACACGTTAGTAATCTCTCTAAGTTTCATTTTACAAATGGGATAACAACAATAATATTATCCCCAGCATCATTGTGAAATTAAATGGAAGAATAGATGTGAGCACACTACTGAGGACGCAGTGAGCCTTCGATGGATGTCTATTGTCTTTTTTCCTAGAGAGCCAGTCCCTTCAGTTCCGTGTCAACTCAATTTTCCCTACTGCTCCACAGCCTTCCTCCTGCTCCTTTGTCACCCGAGGCCCTTATGTGGCTTGGATTGGAACCCTACCGGGAGTTCCCTGGGGTCTGTGCCACCCTGGGTCTTGTTGGATCCACCCAACTCATGAGCCCCTAACTCTTCCCCGTGACATGCTCAAGCCTTGATTAACGCCATGTCCCCCAAACGTGCCTTCCGTCACGGCTCCTCACCCCGAATGCACCGTCCACTGCTGCCCACGTCCTGGTGGGATGATTTGTTTTCTAACCTGGGGTCAAAATGAGGGGAAATAGGCCCCCATCTCAGCCAGAAGGCTTTGACTTCAAGTCTTAGACAATATATTTCCCTTCTATAAAAGTTGTAAAACATTAGGGTAATGTTACGGTTTTACTGCCCCTCCTTTGTGCTCCCATAGCACTTTGTCCATCTTTCTGTGACAGAATTTATCACGTTGTGTTCGAGTCGATTATGTGACTGCCTCCCCTGCCGGGCCATGGGCTCCTCCAGGGCAGGGACCAAATCTTATTCATCTCTGTTCCCCCAAGCCTACCATAGGTGTTCAATAAATATTGAAAGAGAGTTAACAACAGCTTACATCTGTACAGGCCCATATGTTTTGCAAAGGCCACTGAGGGAGATGGTGGAATCTGGCTCTAGAAGGCTACGCTGTAATTTCTCTCTTGCTCAATGCACCTTGAGTAAGTACAGCCATCAAAATGGGAAGGAATAACAGGACCACATGCCAGTTTTTAAAAAGCAGCAGTTGCAAAACTTTGGGATTTCACTAATCATTTTTTAAAATAACCTTTTAATTGGGGGTTAGCAACATGGTGTTTCCAACTACCATGGAAACACTACCAGGGTGCTTCCCTTGCCAAGTGGGTACATTAAAGAAAAACAATCGTCATCAACTGCTACTCTCTACACAAAAGGAAAAATAAGCTTCCCCACCAAAAAAAAAAAAAAGTGGCATAAACGTAAGCCTAGAATAAAGGAAAACCTTTTAAAAGGATAAACGTAGCTTTATGAAAACCTCACACAATCACCTGCTCTCCTTCTTTTCACCAAGGACAGCGGACGGACCCTGGAGCCGAGGCTGAAGCTGGACAACCACGGTCCAGGGTGGTGTTTCTCAGAGTGCAGCATTCTTGGGTGTCTGACATTGCTCTGTTAGAAATTTTTATAAGTAAAATGTATACATATATAACATAAAATTTACCATTCTACCCATTTTTAAGGATTATGCAATCTTCACTGGAGTCTCTAGAACTCTTTTTATCTTCCAAAACTGAAATTCTATACCCATTAAACACTAACTCCTCATTCCTCTCTCTTCCCAGCACCTGGCAACGATCATTCTACTTTCTGTTTCTATGAATTTGACTATCCTAGGTGCCTCATACAAATGGAACCATGTTTGTCCTTTTGTGACTGGTTTCTTTCACTTAGCATAATGTCTTCAAGGATCATTGATGTTGTAGCACAAGCCAGAATCTCCTTTCTTTTGAAAATGGCATGATAGTCCATTGTATGCATATATCCTATTTTATTTATCAGTTCATCCATTGACAGACGTATGAGCTGTTTACATCTTTTGGATACTGGGCTCTCTTAGAATTTTTAACTTATTTATTTCTCATGATAATAACCACAAGTATATAACATAAGAAGATTCTGGATCTCCTTGCTGGTGATCTCCTTACAGCTGAGCCCTGCTCTCAGATGACCAAGCCCGCTTCTGCCTTCCCACAGCACATGGTCCACATGAGCACTCCCCAGTCAGAGTCTGCGGTCCCTCACATTTAAACACACGGGCGGAGGAACCGAGGCTTCTCCAGGCACGTACCATAGAGGCACACAGTGCTCAAGACCACCTTTGCCAGGACAGTCTGTATTCCACCTACAATGTGAGCTCATATGCTGGGTGGCCCCTGCCTTTGTACATACCATTTGCACCAGTTTATTACCATAAGTATATGAGCAAATAACAAATTAAAAAATATTTCTAGTCCCAATTCCAACAATCACTGAATCACACAGGCACCTGATGCACATTTTCAATGCCCTGTGTTATGAAGCTTATGTTCTAGTACAGAGGACACCTTCACACAATTAACTAATGCCCCATTCAAGTAAGTATTTGAAAAGTTGATTCTCGGCAAATTTTCGATTTAATATGAGGCCTGACTTTCCTACATTAACCAACAAAGCCTTGAAGTTATTCATCTTTTTCCTACAACTCACTTGCATTTACAGAAATTCTCTGAACTAGCACTGCTGAAGTTAAAGATACAAATGAAATATAGGACTGGATCTCGAGTTTGTGTTTCCACTATGAATCAGGGATTTGGGCTTTAACAAAACAACACCGTCCTCTCTATTTGATGAATCGTATTGATATCTAGCATAGTATCGGTTTTGTAAGCATGAGGAATAAGTGTCCAATGTTGCGTGTATATTAGAGTAAAATAATTAAAAGAATATGTCAACACCAGGGGTGCGTGCAGACAATGTACATTTCTCAAGTTTGAAAGGAACACGTTTTGAGATCTATTCCTGGAATGCTCCCCCTCACGTAAGAAGCGGTGGGGCAGGTCAAACCAATTAAGTGTTCCTAAAAACAGAGCTCACCAAATACCATGGCTGCAGAATAACAACACCAAAAGCCAGCCAGCAGTTCAGTGTGGAGCACAGAGAGGAATGACCCCGGGGGACACCGAGTTAAAAGCTCGTATTTCATTTCCCTGACGTAGCCTTTCCTTTCAAGCCACGACCTCTATCGCAGCCACTGAGAACTACATCACACTACTCCCTGGGGCCGGCACTCTCCTCCAGCTTCTGGGCCAGATTGCAGCCAAATGCCCTGCCAGGCACTCCCGCGGGACAGTCAGACATTTGCCCTAGGATCTATAATACCATTTGACCTTATTTATGCTGAGGTAAACACACCACCTGTCACTTCTGAAAACGCGGCCTTAGAGTCAAGCACATCTGGAATCAGCCTATAAACGTAGCCCTGAGATTAATGTTGAACAAGAAGTAAGGCTAAGGTATTCTGCCACTGATTTCCACTTACTGACAATTCCCACTCAGCATCAATATTCGGCTTCCACATGTGGACACCTGACTGCACACCTCCCCATCAGCAACACTACACTTGGATTGGCCAGAAATGAGCTTCTGGACAACTTAAAATACATCTCGGCTTTGTGTGAATCCCGGGCATGTGTTTTCTCTTATCTAAGTGCCCTCTGTGGGCAGAACCAGGAGCGGTGAAGCGAGAATCTAGAATGCTGGGCTGCACAGTGTGACGAGGCTCACTCACAGGACTGCCTTGGGCACGTTTGGGGACTGTCCGATGTTTGCCTCTTATCATTATGGTCATGGTAGGAATTGAGGCCCAAAACTGAAATCCTAGAAATTCATAAATGCACAAGAAAGGTGTCAAATGTTCAAAGGTGCCATCTTCCCTGAGAAGGTTAAACCTCTAAGAAACCAAAAAGAAAAAGAGGAATGAAATGTCTTATCTCAAAGCTCACGGAAGTACACCTACGTTTGAGGAAAGGGTAAGTAATATCATATACAAACCCCTTCTCACAAAAGTGATTTCCCATTAACATATGGCAACAAACCCCACCCGTCTTGAGTCTGAAGTGCAAAATATGATTACCAGTAACCCTAGTTGTGCGACTCATCTGTTGCTCACTGGCACTGACTACCCAAGTGAGATGCCCTGTTAAGGACAAGACAGACTGCTGTTCCTTAAATGAAATGCATTTCATTTCTCACATAATTTGGTGGGTTATTTAAATAGTGCCTCTTAGTCACAGCTCCCGCAGTTTGTGCCGTAATGCGATTGTATCACAGACATCCTGGCCTCCTCACTTTACCCCTGAAACCAGTTTTCGTGACTGAAGCTGCTATCTTTGCAGCCTTATCAGCCTCTTCTCCCCTTCCGACTGTGGATCTGATCTCCTGCCCGACATTCCTCCGCTGCTGTCTGGCTGAGGGCATTTCCCCTTGCTGCTTAACAAACAGGTTCTGCCGCCTGTAGGCTTGGGTCTTGTTTGTTTCCAACACAAGTGCACCACTTTCTGGGAAGTTCCTAGTTGTTTCAGGGAGTTCAGCTTCCCGTTTTTCAAGTTGAGTGTCCCAAAGTTAATGTGAGATCAGTTGAACCTCAAAAACAATTCTGCCTGCCCAGAGACACTGGCTTTCAAAGAGCATTTTATTGTGTGCCTGTACTTTTGACCGGAGTGAACAGGCACAAAAAGAGGAGTCCTCCAAGACTATTTCATGCCATTTTTCATATTCCTGTCTTAACTTCAATCCATCCAAAGTAGTGCCAGGTGGTCTTATATTCGCTAGCTCTTACTAATGCACTCTTTTCACTCCCACTGTTAGAACTTCACTCTTACCTCAGTACTTGTAACTGAATATTAGACATTCATCAATCTTCCTATTGGCAGGTTTTTCTATTGCATTCTTTCCCTCCAGGCTTTAGTCTTAGGCATGGAATCTAAATATGTGAACACAGATTCCTATACACCTCCTAAAGCCAGCTTTGCTTTATCATCTTCCTCCAAGAAGTAGAACACTGTATTCCAGAACCAGAGCTGGTAAAGGCATATCGAAGTCAACCTTTTCCTTGGCTGTCTTTCAAAAAGTTGTTTAACACAAGACAGGCTCTTGAGCCAGGAAAAAAAAAGAATTACACATGATAACCTTAGAAAGCAGCTACTTGCTTTGCCCAACTAACATTACTGCACAACACGGTGACTTCGTGTGAAATGCTGTGTTGTCTTCGATTCCAGGCCAGAGGCATGCCACCAAAATGGCTACGTCTAGATGAAATCAATCTCAATGGGGCAAAGCTATATTGAAAGGTTCCGTTGTGTATAACTAGAAAGTTGGTATAATAATCATACACAACAAATACAGGTCGATTATGAAAAGTATAATGCAAAACACTGTCTTCTGTAAAATAACAGGTGATGCCAGTTATTGGTCCTTAGCCTCATCAACTGATTTCTAACTGTAGCATCTGCTCTGGGAATCATGTTCTTTGACATAATGAACGAACCATCCTGAGTCACTCACACCATTCCTCCACTCCCCAAAACAATGACCCCATTTGTAAGAAGGTAGCCCATACAATTGAAATATGTATTTTTCTCTAGGCAGAGCTAACTAGAACCATTAACCACTAACACCATTAACACCAGATTACCTAGAGAAACCAGTTCAGTCAGCTCCTACCCTATTCCCATCAACAACCAGATGAAACCTACTTTTCTTTTAAAACCTGTTAAAAGAGGCACATAAGCAAGCCCAGATGCAGGCCAGTGGGCAAAAATACAGTCTGGGCCCCGTGGAGTGGGCCCACAGATGCACGCTGCCTAATAAAAAGTGACAGCATAACCCAAAGAACACATACTTCAAGAACTTTGTGAGCCGAAGGTTTTTAAGCTAACTGAAAGGCTGCCAACGGCTGTTGCTGCAGAATTTATCTGCTGGGAGTGTGGTATCAACGTTACCGTGGAGTCTAGGAGGGATGGATTAGTTCACTACCCACTCAAGAACTCCCACCATCAGCAGATCTTAAGATAATGATCAGCACATCTTCTTTTCCAAGACATAAACCTCACAAAGATCAGCAAGGGATTTCTCCCTATTTCCAGCGTGTACAAACAGCATCATCAGAAAGGGCTCACCTGCTTTCCTCGGCCGTTGTCTGGGTCCTTGTGGTGAGAAGTAACTGTGGTCTGAGTCTACAGCAAAAACTGGGTTCACAGGAATCTCCTTGCGTAAAAGTGACTCTTTCTATTACAGTGGTTTCTTGCCCCGCCCCCCCAGGCACTTGCAGCGCCTTTTCTAAATCAGCCATCATCAGGAACTCGCCCTCTCACTGAAACAAGCCTCTTGACTGCCTTGGGCCTCGGTTCCCCGTCTGCAAGGTGAAGTAATGGCAATTCCTCCCAACTTTCCGGAATAAAGTAAAGCTGCAGAATGACCTTTTCGTAACCAAGTAATTACTTCAATAATAAGGATGCTTCTTGTACTTTCATGTTTCTAACTCATGAAGCTCAACACACATAATGTATTTTTCAAATGAAGACGTTCCCAAGATCTTCAGGAGACACAGCAATGCTGACCCATGTAACTGGGTGTTTATCCAGAAGAGAAGTCACTTACTTCATGACATACAATGAATCCATGGGAAAACAACTTAAAAGCTCTCTACCATTCGCTTCTGTCCTACTTTCAAAATACAGAATACCCACTTAACTGAATGGGTAAGCATTTACTGCAGGTTAGTCCTCTCCCTTAGGAGTCTTCTTTAAGTTGTATCGTAAGGAAACAAGTTACCACAGCACCATTGGTATGCAGATAGATTCAAATTTCAACTGCAAAACTGAAAATTTGTCTAGCGGCCAAAACTTAAATTCAGAATTTTTATTTTTTAAAAAAGACCTGCAAAATTCACCTCGCCCTCCCCTTAAGAAATTCAGTGCCCAACGCCTCCCTATAAATAGCTGTCCGTAAACACGACGGCCGCAAATGTATTCAGTAAATGTTAAGGTCAAAGGCCTTTGCTGTTTATTGCCTTGTAAACTCAAAGACAAGTGAATTTACTGCTTGAATGAGTTTCAGGGTATTGGCCTTCATAAAAGTTCTGAATCCCAGGTACAAAATGCTCCATCAACTCACACCAAAGCTATTCTGCACAGAACTTAAGAGACCGCCCACCATTGGATTCATAATTCAAACAGGCCTCGGGAAGTGTATTGTTCGCTGTGTTGCGTAGATCCCCATGGATTAGTGCTGAACCGCGCCTGTCATTATTACAAGAATTTGCTTCAACCCAACTATAAATTGCTGCTGCTTCTAAAACAATATCACATCCTTGCCTGCCAATGTAAACTCTCCAAAATGTAATAGAAAAGATGTCAAGAATAGAAGAATGGAGAACTTTTCTCTAATCTTCACAAAAGGGGGATATCTATAAACTCCTTGATATAAAATGTATCAAATTTAAAAGAAAAAAATTTCATACCAAATCACATAGGAGTGTATGGGCTACTTCAGATAATCAATGTTTTATATTATTCAAAAGCTAATTTTTCTAAACTTTCTACCTGTCATTTGGCAACCTTATGAAACAACATGCCGAGCACAGGTAGCAAAAAGGAGACACCATAAGGCAATTATTAAACGTTATTTTTAGAAATTCCTATAAAAGAGTTGTGAGAGTTAACACTTACATATTTCTATAAAGAAAGCCAGAATCTGGTTTCTAGGACTATTGGGCCTTACCCCTGTGCGGGAGCACCAAAGCAATGTAATATGCAAAGGGTATGGTATTATACCAGAAATACAGTAACCATCATGAAGTTTAAAATAAAACATCGAACTTAAACCACTGATGGTAAGCTAAAATCACCCCAGACTTCTGACACCCTTTCTGCCATGACGGCTATACCCTCCAAGGAATGTTGATGAAGTCATATCTTATAAAAACCTGAATTAGAATAACATTAAATATCTTCCAACTGTCAAAATGTAGTATATTAAAAAAATGTCCCACGTGCACTAATCCCACTATAAAATGCAGGTTTGGGCTTAATGTTGGATTATATCATCTTTTGACATTACCTAGGGAAGAGTTGAATTCTTAATCTATTTTCTTTCATGGGAAGTACTAGATTATATCACTGCTGTCCTTAATAAATTCCCCTCATCCTAACAAACACAAAGCACTCTCCAATTTTCTCCAAAGCATGGGCTTAACCAGGAGTTTCTTCTCTACACGAGATCATAATAGCATAATTAGAAGCTACTAAGGTACATTTTTGTTAATTTTTTTTTATCAAAATAGCTCAATGAAAATTAAACATACTAGATGACTTACAAAGTGTCCTATGTAAAAAGGAAATGCATTCTTTAAGAAACGTTGATTAAATATCTGTCCTGCATTACTGAGATGAGTGAAACAAGAGCCCAGCCCTCAAGGAACTGAGAGACCACCGGGGTGAGGACTCTGGTGTGTAAGCAGATGATCACAATGTCACATGGCATTATAAAAATGCGAAACAGGCCCTGGCTGGTATAGCTCAGTGGATTGAGCGCGGGCTGGGAACCAAGCGGTCCCGGTTCGATTCCCAGTCAGGGCACATGCCTGGGTTGCGGGCCAGGTCCCCAGTGAGGGCCATGTGAGAGGCAACCATACATTGCTATTTCTCTCCCTCTCTGTCTCCCTCCCTTCCCCTCTCTCTAAAAATAAATAAAAATCTAAAAAAAAAAATACAAAAATGCAAAACAGTAGCAGTCCTTCAAATGACTAGAGAGTCCAGAGGTGGGAGGGCAAAGCAGGAAGTGATAATTATGTCTGTACATCCTTTTTGTTTCAAGTACTTACACCTCATCTTCCCCATGAAATAGCCATATAATGAACCGACATTCAAATTATTTTTATGCTAAAAGACTCCCTATCTCGGACAAAATGAAAATAATACACATGTCTACAAGACATGTTGGTTGACAAGTCTGGAGTCTACACAAGCTGAAATGGGTTATCTTTTAGAAGAAAATATCTTCTGGAAGGCAATGTAAAAGTTCTACTCCTCTCATTACTCTCATAAAAGTTATATATATTAGGCATTTATTCCAGAGATATGAAAACTTACATTCACACAAAGTCAGTGCACAAATCTTCATGGACTCTTTGTTCAAAATAGCCAAAAAAAAAAAAAAAAAACCAAAAACTAGAAATAACACAAGTGTCCTTCAACAAGTGAATGGTTAAACAAACTGTGGTTCATTCATATTTCTCAGCAATAAACAGGAATGAACTATTGATTACTCACACTTGGATGAATATCCAGGGAACGGTGCTGAGTGAGAAAAGGCCATCATAAAAGGTTACATAGTGTGTGATTCCATTTATGTAACGTTTTTGAAATCGGAAAATTTTAGAAATGGAAGACAGATTGGTGGTCGCCAGGGATGGGCGGGAGGAAGGGGCAGCTGCAAAGGCGATGTGAGGATTCTCCTGCTGATGGAGATGTTCAGTGTCCTGACTGTGATGGTAGATACAGGAACCTACACAAGTGATAAAACTGTACAGAACTCAATCCATGCACACACATGTGAACACACACACACATACACACAAATGAGTATAGGTAACACTAGAGGAATCTGAACAAGAGAGGTGGATTGTGTCTGTCACTCTCCTGGTTGTGATATTACACTAGGGTTTGGCAAACTGTTGCCATGGGGGGAAACGGGGCCGAGTCTACGTGGGATCTCTCTCTACTATTTCTTACCACTTCGTGTGCATCTATAACTATCTCAATAAAAAACTGTAACTGAAATCTTTTAAATTTTAAATTAAAAGTTATGTTTGTGATATATTATTAAGTGATATGGGCACAATGTGAGAGATTCACTATCATGTACAACATTAACGTAAAAAGAAGAGCATCAGCTAGGATCTCTCTCCTCTCCTGAAAAACACGCCTTGCCCAAAGCTGGATTATTCAAGGGTGCAAGGACCCTGCCTTGTGGTGCTTACAGACTGCGTCTGAATACAACCGGTAAGTCTGAATTTTCTAAGAAGCTGCTGAGGGACTATCCCTCATTTAGGAATCTTGCCAGAGGGCAGGGAGAAAGATGAATTTAATTTTCAGTCCATGTTGATAGCCAGTATAATAGATAAAGAATCTTCATCAATTAATTTCCTGCTGGCACGCTCTAACTTTCAATTTTCAAAACAACACTGAACCTAAGATGTTGCAGGACGTATAGGCATCAATTGAAATAAAATGGCCTGCATTTAGAAATAGGTTAATTATCTGATGTTGATTATCTGATGTTGATTATCTGATGCTGAAAGAGATTTGAGGAATTCCGATGCCATTTCCTGAAACCCTACTTCACGCCCGGTCCAGGAAGGGGCTGAGCTCCCGGCCACATTCTGACACCAGCAAAGGCCTCCTCGCTCGTCCCCTCAGGCTCTTCAGAGTCCAAGGCACTGTTGATAAAGATTGTCTTTATGATCAAGGCATCGATTATACCTGTGTCTTTCAGCACAGGTAGGAGTGCATTTCAGATAAGAGAATTCTACTTTTGAAAAGTGATCCATAGTCTTCCAAGTGAAAAAACGTTTCTACAGAAACACTCTTTAGAATAAAGCACCCTAAGAAGGAAAGGCTTTTAATGTGTAGAGTCCCTTATCCATCCTAAGTCCATGAAAAATCATGCTGTGCTGGCCATTTATTGACATAACAAAAAATAGCTATGTCTGTGTATGAACCGAAGTAGGAAAGCTGGGATGAAACACGTGCCGTGAATAAAAGCTACAGTTCCGACCTCACTGTCGTGAGGTGAAGGGCCTCTGTTTATACGGAGTGCGTCCGAGGGAGGGAAAAGCTCCGCTTATAACCAGAAGGCGAGTACTTGGCTTTGGGAGCATGACTCACCCTGAACTTGTTTCCTAAGCATCAAAATGGAAATCACGATTCCTCCTTTACCAAATTCACCAGACTGTTACAAAAATCCAATGAGAAAATATGTACAAAGATTTTACATTTTTAAAGTACTCTACAAAGGTAAGGAATTATTGTTAATAGCCTATTAAAAAGTCAACAGAGAATGCTCCCTAACTTAAATTCTGATGTGTGATTCTAAATCAGAATATTACCTGAATATTCGTTAATAAGAAGAAAAAATGCAGAAAGATAATTTAATTGTTGAACCAGTTTTCTTTGGGAATTCATGATTGACCTTGATAGAATTCTACCAGGTACGATGGATAAGAGGGGAAAAAAATCTAGGATAATCATAAAATAATTTGGTCTAATGAAAATAGTCAAAGTGAGATTTCTGAAAGGGTACCTTTATAACTCATTAATCAGCTTTTGTTTATTTTATGGAAATCCTACTATATTCTTTTTTAAAAAATTAAGCTATGCATTTGCAAGGGCTGATGGTCCTATTTTACACTTATGAAAAGTGGAGACCAAAGGGAATCAATCAAGTCTCAGCACTTTAATACATACAGGCTGATTTCACATAATTAATGCCAGCACCCCTCGGGCAAGAAAATGCCCAACCTGGATGGCATATAGATGGGCAGTCCAGGAGTTTTGCCAGATTCAGAGAAGAGGCAGAGATGAAAGCACTTCTTTGGGCTTATTTGAATTCCTTGCAAATTCAGCCAAATCTTTAGATCCACCCAGCGGTTTAGCTGAACACAGAGACTAGGCAACACTGCCTTCCAGTGGCAACAATATGTTTTAAGATTAAAAACCCACAGAGTATATATGGTATTTCGACTAGGTGGTGTCCGTTTGCCCTTAGGCTCAAGGAAGCACGAAAAGATTATTTTCAAAGCTACAGTGTAGGCACTAATTAAAATTCCACTATTAGTAATACTCTTTCATGGTGCTTGAAAAAATTCAGGGCACCTACCTTTTGCAGATGGGTTTCCACTCAGAGCAATTATGCTTTTCAGATAATGTCACGGGATAACGCTGAACTGACTTGAGTGTAGTAATCCTGTGTCTCATCATCAAAAAGATAGAGAAAATCCAAAGTGGTGCTTAGCCAGGCGATTGCTCTTTGCAAAGATTGTTCTTATGGACTTATGAAAATTCCCATTTTTCCCTGATTAAAACAAGCCCACCATTCCATTCTTAAGTTTCCTTTAAGTTCCCCCCAAATACCTAACACAATATTAAGGATATTCTGGATAATTGAGAAATAGTTCTTGTGTTGCATTGAAGTCTATGCTAACCTGGAAATGTCATTCTCACTTTAAGTCTCTGAGCCCAAAGGTATCTTCTCAGTTCCCTCCACTCTGGGTCCTCCGCTCCTGCTGGTCTGTCTCAGCCTTTCAGCGAGTTGATGGGATGTATCCTCATTATTTTTATCGATGGCTTTGCTGCCACCTTCCCTGTCTCATGGTTTCTGTCTCTTGAAATCCACATCTCTCATCCATTCTTTCTGAGCTGCTGTGCCCCATAAATATCTTCAACATTTATGATTCCAAGGGGTCCCAGCAAGTTATACCGAATGGAACCAGGGCATCTCCCAAAAGGCCTGCCTGGTTGGGGGTTGTGAGAAGAGCAGTGATGGATGCCAACATTGTAAAGGTCTCGTATACCGGAAAACATCAAAGCACTTCTTGAGAATTTCCTCAGTGATCATCCCAACATCTTTAAGAGAGAATTGGGCAGCCTAATATCATATCAACCTTGGAGCGGACAACCAAGACATACAGAAGTTTCAGAAATGTCTCCTAATTGATGACTAGTCAAATACAATAATAAATCTGAGGCATACTATGCAACCATGAAGATGACAATTTGGATAAATATTTGTTGAGATAGAAAGGTAGCAACGATATACCATCGAGGAGACAAATCACCAGATTTAATGCACAACGTGATGTTTCAGTAAGTGTGTGTGTGTGTGTGTGTGTGTGTGTACACAGAGACACCACCAACCTAAAGCTACCCTGGATGCACAGACAAATACCCATGAGCCCTTCCCCTACCTCACAGCTCCCAAATAAACAAAAAAAATCGAAGTAAAATCAGTCCTTGATGGTTTTTTTAAGACTTTCAAACAAACTCCCTAGAGGTGTTCTGGCAAATGTTTAACAACTGGTTCTCTAGGGTGAAAGACCTGATTCGTGGCACTTGCCAATTTTCTTAGTGTAAATACTCTCAGCACGATCAGTTTAAACTACCACCTTGATGTTCCCAAAGGTGGTGAAGGGAAGAGACGCCGCAGGCCCAACTGCTCGCGGGAATGCATGCGAGCCGGCCTCTGCCACCCACTCCCGGGCCCCACTTGCAAACATATTGTAATCTACAGGCCGTTCTTGTATAGAGCACGTGGTAAAACGCATGCTTTCGTGTGTATTTACTTCGCGTTGTTGACCTATATTTCTCCCCTTTCAACAACAACCATGTTTCCTGGGTTGATTTTTACTTATTTACATTTAAAAAGAAATTATTTTTATTTTTATTTCCTTGGAGTAGAGAAGAGCTTTGTAACCACTACATGAAACCTAAAGCCATAAATAATTTGATAAATTTAACTACATAAAAATAAAAAAAAACATTTGCATGGCAAAAAAAAGTTTTCATAAGCAAAATTGAGATATAAATGACAAACTGGAAAAAATGTACAATCTGTTTCTCAGAATGGTCATCTACTATAACATATAATCATTTCTGAACTGACAACCTGATAGAAAAATAAGTAAGGGTTTCAACAGACAGTTCAAAAAAAAAAGAAAAAAGGAGATGGCTCTTAGGTCCCACTCACCCACCCACGTAAGAGAGACGCAACTTAACATTTAACATAGAGACACCATTTATTAACCTATCAGATTGGGAAAGTTTCAAAAAATGTGAATGCACATTCTGCGAGGCTATGATGGGATTAAAATTAGTGCAAATTCTATGAGGATAATAGTCTGAATGATTACCCCACAGAGGTGCCCACACGCTAACTCACAACCTGTGAATATGTTACCGTCATGACAAAAGGGACTTTAAGATGTGGTTAAAGTTGTGGATCCTGAAATAGGCAGATGATTCTGAATTATCTGAGTGGGCCCAACATAATCACAAGAACCTTATAAAAGGGAGGCGAGAGTGTGAGAGTCCGAGAAGATGTGACGATGGTAGCAGAGGTCAGAGAGGGATTTCAAGGTGCTACCCTTCCGGCCTTGAAGACAGAGGAAGAAGCCACAAGCCAAGGAAAGCAGGTGGCCTCTAGAAGCTGGAAAGGCAAGGAAGTAGATTCCCTCATAGACCCTCCAGAAGGAGTGCAGCCCTGTCAACACCTAGACTTTAAGATTCCTGACTCCCAATACTGTAAGATATAATTTTGTGTTGTTTTAAGTAACTAAGTATGTGGTAATGTGTTACAGCAGCAATAGGAAACTAACAGAGCAGTTTGGCAAACCATAAATGCACGTACTCTTTGGTCCACCAACTCCACACATGAAGTTTATCCAAAGTTATATTCACATATGTGAAAAAAACACAAAAAAACATGAAAATAACATGTTCCACATTGTTATTTGTAACAGCAAACAATTGGAACCCATGTAAATGTCCCTCAAGTGGAGGCTGATTAAATAATGATACATCCATACAGTGTAATGTTATACAACCATAATAAACAAATAAGAAAATTCTTTATGTCACGATATGACAAGATTGTCAAGGTAAAGTAATATCAAAAACGGAAGATGCTTTTAGTACAAGTACAGTGGGTGTCGTATGCTAACAATTATATGAAATGGGGAGGGAGGAAAATGCATACAGTGCTCATTTACATATATGTGATGGGCATCAGTATCTCTGAAAGAATAAATAAGAAACTAACAGTATTTGTTGCCTATGGGGAAGGAAACTAGATGGCTAGACGCTAGTAGGGAAACACTTCTTAACAAATACCTTTATGTCTTGTCGAAATCAGTATATGTAATATGACTAGATTGCCTATTCAAACATTTAAATAAAAAACAAAAACATGATAAATGAAACAAGAAGAAAATTGTGTAGCTTGACTGGGATCATCCACCAAGCCAGTGAAGATGCCGTCACCAGGAGCGCGTCTCTGCAAACCTCTCGTTGTTTCTGAGGCAGGTGGTGCCATGAACTCCAATCATTCTAGAACCATGGCCGTGGATTCCTGGCGTTCTCCCTGGCCTAAGGAACAGGAAGAGGGACTGATTTCATAGTCAGGTGGGTTTGGAATGGAGGTGTGTGGTTCACTGGAACAGAGCTAACCTTACATTGTCTCCAAATGTGTTAGGGGTGCCCAAACTTTGGTGTCTCCGGGCCACACTGGAAGAAGAAGAGTTGTCTTGGGCCCCACATTAAATACACAAACACTAACAAAAACGAAAACTGATGAGCTGAAACAAGGTTTTAAGTAAATGTCTGATCTTGCGTTGGGCTGCATTGACAGCCACCCTGGGCCACATGCAGCCCCCAGGCCACGAGTGGGACACCCCTGCCAGTAAGTCACGGGCAGGACTCTTCAGGAGTTGTGGCGGAAACCTCGTCCTGTCCCAGACACTCTGTGAGTAGGCATGCCAGACTCAGTAAATAAAGCTAGAGGATGCTCAGTTCAGATTTGAATTTCAGATAAATAATGAAACAATTAAAAACTAAGAAGTTTTTTTTTTTAAATACAGGAAATGCTTTCAATTTTTAATTATTTGTTGTTCACCTGAGATTCAAAATGAACTAGGCATCCTGCATTTTATTTGACAACCTGACAGCCACGGGCCAGCAGGTGAGGACAGACAGGCCCCTGCGGACGTGTGTGCAACCTCCACTCACGGCCACCATCGCTTTTACGACACTGGACACACCCTTCCCACGGGAATCCCTAGAAAGCTGAACAGGTTGGCATGATAAGGCATGACTTTGCCTGGGCAGTGCCACCGGCCAAAGCCAAAAGCACATGGCTCCAAGTTAGAGTCAGTCTCTAAGCTCACTTCTGACTGGAGTTTCTCCTGATGGCGATGTGTGGAATGCTTTAGAAGAATTTGGAGCGGGGGTAGGGATTGTAGGGCAACCCAGAGAAATGTTCTCCCAGCACAGGTAATAAACGTATTCCTTTCCCTAAATACCGTTAAAGATGTTTTTTTTAAAAAAAAAAAAATCTTAAAAAAAAATCCTTTAAGCTGACCTCCTGCCAAAGTACACATCAATTATACAGCTTCAGTCAGGCGGATGCTCGAGGAAAGGGGGATAATGTTACACCCAGCTGGGCACTTTGTAGTTAGCACAAATGTAATATAAAGCACAGCAGAGTTCGTCAAGTGTCTGTCTGGATTTTCAGTTTTCATTAGCGCTATAATTAAAACCACATTTTCAGCTCTATTACCTGTAACAAGAAAGGAATGAGAAATGAGGTTGTCAAGGTCAGGCTTTTCCAGATATTTATACTGAGTATCTGCAGGCCACAAGTTGTTGAATTTGGTGTAAACCAGAGCGACGGCTAAATGTCGCGCAAGGACCCATCCTGTGTGGCTCGAAAGCCACTCTTATGAGGTCACTTCCTTTGAATGGCCACTGGGCCATGTGTGTCTACAGCACACAGGACCGAGGGAGACGGGCAGCCGGGTGAATCCGCTCTCGGTCCCGGGAGAGGTTTCTGCTCCACTGAGACCAAACTGACCACACTTCCTAAACCAGCCCTGAAGTCTGCCCTCAGACACACTTGGCGAGGACCAGAATCCTAAAAATGTAAAGGCCGTCTCCTTCCTACCTTGACTGTAAGTGTGCAAGTGCAGGCTGGATGGAAATGTAAGTGTTAAACCTCCCCTGCGGCACTCCTCCACCTTCGCACACTCTTCACAGAGGCCTCACTGTGGGCAGCTAATGCTGTCGGCTTGGCCTTCGAAACAGACCCGGAACCCGGCCACTTCTCACCACCACCTGGGCCACGGCCCCACCGTTCCTCCCCTGAATTCTGGCACGAGTCTCCCTGCTTCTGCCTTGCACTCCCTGCTAGGATCTGAACACTTGTGTTCTCCCCAAATTCGTAGGTTGAAATACTAAGCCCCAATGTGACGGTATTAGGAGGTGGGGCCTTTGGAAGGTGATTAGGTCATGAGGGTGGAGCCCCACGAGTGGGATTAGCGTCCTTATGAAAGAGGCCCCAGAGAGCTGCCTCACCCCTTCCACCACGTGAGGACACAATGAGAAGATGCTTGTCTATGAACCAGGAGGATGATCTTCACCAGACACCAAATTTGCTGGCACCTTGACCTTGCATTTCCCAGACTTCAGAACTGTGAAAAATAAATTTCTATTGTTTATCAGCCACCCGTTCTATGGTATTTTGTTATAGCAACCAAATGGACTAAGACACTCCCCCCACCACACACAGACAGCCCACAGTCTGTTCTCAACAGAGCAGCCAGGTCACGTCAGCGGTCCTCTAAACAAAGCCCTCCAGGGGTTTCCAGCTATTGAGATTAGTCAGAGTAGCAGCTGGTACTCTCCCAGCGGCCTCAGGCCCCACTCCCTCCAGCCTCCTGCGACTTCTCGGATTGTCCCTCCCACTCTTCTCCAGCCTATCCCTCCATTCCAGGCACAGGCCTTCCCCAGGCCCTTTGCACTCCCTGTTCCTGCTGCCCAGAGTTCTCTTTCTCCTGTTGTCTGTAAGACTTGCTCTTACTCAAAAGCCACCTTTTTATCCAGCGAGGACTTTCCTGACCACTCAACTGCATAACGCACACCTCCAGCACCCCACCCCTCCTGCCAACCCGGCATTCCCTAGTTCCCTTGTCGTTTTTACTTTTCTCCATGGGGCTTACCACCATCTGGCCTATGACACTTTATTTGTTTGTTTGTTTGTCTTTTAAATGTCTATCTCTCTTAATTCCCCAGAAAGTAAATTTCTTGAGAACAGCAATTCTGTCTGTGTTTGTTCACTGCTGTATCTCCAGTACTTAGAAAGAGCCTGGCACATAATGGACCTTTAACAAACGTTTGATGAATGAATGAATGGTTGAATGAATGAATGAATTAATGAATGAATGCAGTCCAGAGATGACTCAAGCTAGCACCAAGGGGGTCCTCTTTGGGTGAGTGATCACCAGGTCCCTGTGGCCCCCCCAGCCTGGGGTCCCAGAAAGTGCAGGAACCATCTGCTTGTGGACCCCCAACCTGAAGATGGGTCTCAGGCTAGTGCCTGCTCTCCGGGAAACCTCAGAGTAGCTGAGACACCTTGGTAGTACCTTACAGTAGGTGGGAGCTGTACCCTCCTCATCGTGTGGGAGGTAGAAAGTTCTCCAACCATACTGACCTCCTTTCATTCCAGTCCAAGTTCTGTGCAGGTTTAACCCAAGCACCAAGTGATTGACTCGGTGATTAGTTTTACGTGACAACTTGGCTTGGCCAAGGTGTTCAGAATTGTGGTCAAATATTATTCTGGATTTTTGTGAGGGTGTTTCTGGATGAGGTTAACATTTAAATTGGTGGCCTGTGAGTAAAGCAGATTTCCCTCCCTAATGTGGCTTGGTCTCATCCAACCTGTTGAAGATCCGACTGGAACAAAAGATTGGCCCACCCCAAGCAACAGAGAATTTTGCAGCAGATGGCCTTTGAACTCGAACTGTAGCATCAGATCTTGCCTGGGTCTCCAGACTGCAAGCCCATCCTGTAGGTTTGGGACTTAACAGCCTTCCCTAATCATGTAAGTCAATTCCTTAAAATGAATCTCTTTATATAGAGAGAGACATAGACAGACAGATATATAGATATAGATATATAGATTCACAGATATAGATAGATATCTACTATTGGTCCTGTTTCTCTGCAGAACAATGACTAATACATCACCTAAGCTCTCTTAGAGATCAAGCTTCCTGCAGGAAATAAGCCTCTTCCATGTGCTGATGCCATGGAAGCTTGAGCTTCCGTCACCGATAGGAATTCTTCCCTGCATCCAAGCACAAACGCTTAGGCAGCCCCTGTGCATTCCAAAAGTCTCTGACTGGCCCCCTCCCTCGTTCAAAGGCAGCAGAGAATTGTATTTTACAAAAACGAATGGTGTGCTGCTGTGCTAAAAGTTGCAGGGAGTATTTTTTTAATTTATGTATTGTTGGGAACAACCCTAATGGGTGCATTAATGTCAATTCACGTGCTGCAGGCAAACATTACAGCAGCCCTCAGAGCAACCGTGTGGCTGAAACCAGAGAAGCTAAATAGAGAGTAGAATGGTTGAGAAAGTGAGCCTGAGGATTGATCCCTCCTTTGCCACAAAGTAGCTGAATAAAATGTGCCATTCCCTGAGCCTCCATGCTCCCATCTCCAAAGTGGGAGAATATTAGTATCTACCTCACAAGGTTGTAATAAGACCATTGAAATAGTTGAAAAAGAAAATGTGAGTAGCACACACATCTCCATGTCGGACACATGACCCATGTTCTGTGAATGCTACCATTATTATTGCTACAGCACGATCCCAGCCCTAAAGAGTCTTCTAGAAGCCCAGTGCAACACTTCGTTGAGTGAGATTAAATTAGTATGACTCTGTGGGTCGCAAGTGAAGAACAGAAAAAACGTGGGGAAGACCTAGAGCTCCAAAGAGCTGTAGCTGGAAATGTAATGAATGGGAAGCTGTTGCGCTGAAACGTGAAAGCTTAGACGCACGCTTAGAGGTCATGCCGCCCACCACAGAGGAGTCTCTTCTACAATAGCCCCACAAGGGGTCACACCGCCACATCGACCCGCCACAGTGACAGTGAGAGGCTGAGCTTGCTTCATGGCTGGGCAGACTGAGCTGCGAAGAAACTCTACAAGCTATTCATGGAGAATAAGTGATAAACAAGTGAACAAACAAATGCATGTGTGCCAGGAAGGAAATAAACAGGTGCTCGAACGGTTCAAAAGAGATGGGTGTGAAATGTCCAGAATAGGCCCGTCCATAGAGACAGAGGGTAGATTGGAGGATGCCAGGGGTTGGGAGGAACGGGGCGGGGGGCGGGGCCGGGGGCCGGGGAGTGACTTCTTAATGCTATGGGGTTTCTTTGGGGGGTAATGGAAATGTTCAGAAATGAGGTAGTGGTGATAATTGTAAAATCTTGTGACTATACAAAAACCTATTGAATTGTACACTTTTAAATGGTGGATTCTATGCCATGTAAAATATTCTTATGTGAATCACAATGCAATTTAAATTTTCTAATTTTAAAGAAAAGCTGGGTCTGTTTTAGCTACAATAGAAAAAGGAGAAAGCTACTCTGAGGAATCTGTATGAAGCAAGGGATGGAGAAATGGGAAAGGGCCCCCATGGACAGACACATGGACAGGCTCGCTGAGCGGATGGAAGAGCAAATGCAGAGGGCGTTGAGTGTGGGCCTGTGGACCAGCTCTGCCTGCTACATAACCTGTCCCAGCTTAGGCTGGAAGGGCGGGGGGCGGCGGGGGGAGGATGTGAGAAAGAGAAAGAGAGACAGGGTTGATGGGTCAGAAGAGGTTAACATCCTACATGGCCTTGGTAAGCACAGTAAGAAAGGGGGTGAGCAGTCAAATGAGATAAAAAACCACTGAAGGCTTTTATGCCAAGGGGTGCCCTGCTCCCATTGCCATTTTTGAAAGATCACTTATAGCTTCCTGCACACAAAGCATCGGTTACTGAGTGACAGGACCGACGCAAGGCATAAAACATTGAAGAGGTTAATTCTCGCTGGGTGGGGCTTGTGCATTTTTAACAAAAACCGGATACTCTGGTTTCTCATTAGACCGTATAGAGGGATCTTGCACCTTTTACCCTCTATTGAAAACGGAACAAAAGGACACAAACTTGAAGATATTTATTCATAAGAAAAACGTTATAAAAGGTAATATGAAATCAATACAAATTTACTGTCTATTCCACAATGCACCTTATCTCCTTTCCCATAAAATATCTAATAATAAAAGGATACCTGCTCTCCACCACCAGCTTCTTTTTCTAATAGCAATGGCAACGCTATTATTAAGATGCGAGCGCCCTCTACAGTTAAGAGCCTAGATTGCTCCTTACTCAAACGAAGCCTGGGGGCGAAAAATGTCTTTTATTAATGGTGTGACTAAAAAATTACCATCCCCGAAGCCCATGCCACCCACGATAAGTTAGCTCCTCCAACACATTCCTGAAGACCAGAGAAAATATATAAAAAGGAAGTAAAATTAGCAGCTTTCTTGGACAAGTGTAATGTAAACAACAGAGATTCATTCATCTGTGTGCCTTTTTGGGTAATATGCTCCCTCCAAAGACCAAAAAGAAAGAGAGAGAGAGAGTCTGTGT